>BGPR01000053.1:1582220-1697665 GCA_013235015.1 Araneus ventricosus | reverse complement strand
GACTCGTCATCTGCTTACTTGGGCGAAGTTACGGTGGACGAGTCGGACTCGTCATCTGAATTTAAAAAGAATCATTGGCGCAAGTGGTCCTGCCAGATTATAATATCTGTGGGCGTCCTACAAGTAGCGATGCTCCACATCGTTTGCAAGCGAAAAATTGGGCACATTTTCCGGAGAATATTCCGGCAACAGAATTAAACACCCTACAAAACGGTGTCGCGTATGTTATAAACATAAAATAAGAAAAGAAACCACTTGGCAATTCCAACAATGCCAGTTACCTTTGCATTTACCGACATGTCTTGAAAAATACCACACGGTACAAAATTTTTAGACTTTAAATTGGTTCTTGTTCTATATAAATATTTATATTTTGTTCCATTTATATATTTATTTATTTTGTAACAAAAATGCTGTTTCAAAAATATATTTATATCACCAATATAAGTATATTCCAAAGAAAACGTATTACTTTTACATATTAATCCATATAGCGACAAATTAAATCCGTCCCATGGGCATAAAAATCTTCAAATAATTCAGTACTCAAAGGGTTAATTATATAATTTTCTCAGACGAAAATGTATGAAAACGAGCTGGTTGGATGCGGGCTGGCGTAACCGTGTTGAAAAAGATTAAAGTTCGAAGCGAGCAGTCAGTTGTCGGCCGCGCCAAGTAAAAACGCGAACTGTGCAGGATTAAATTAAAACAGATATTTTTATCGATGCAAGAAGAGTATGGGGTGACATTTTATTTCCCATTGTAGACATTTTCTGAATAATTTAATAAAATCATTTGATTTTTTTCCAGTTTTGCTTAAATTGCGCTTCTACTATGATAGGATCACACAAGCCAACTTAACTTTAAAAATTTTACGCGGGATAAAGCACTCATCTAATGATTATGGTATATATAAAAATAGCACATAATATATCAGAACTAATTCATAAATTTATACTTAATATCTATATTAAGAGAATTTGAAATTTTTGATTTTCACAGAAATTACCCCTTCAAGACCTGTGATGTTATTTGGCACCACCGGAATAGTTAACTTTTATATGCTTTTAATTTGCGGTAGGGTAATCATAAAGTGAATCACTCCGCCCTACTGAAGCATCCGAGTAAAACTGAATGACAGCCACTGCAATAGCTCGAGTACTGAGGCCGGAGTCCTAATAAGCCATCACCGACCACGGCCCGACCCCTCCAGAAGGAGGTACGTACTATCACTAGAGGGAGGATTCAATCCCCCCATTACTGTACTCACGACCAGGAACAAGAAACCGCATACTTATCCAGCGGCTTCTCATAACCACATATTTGTGGTGCCTTCGGGCGAGAGTTAATTTGCGGTAGAGAAGATTTGATGGGGACCTAGACGGCAACATGATCTGAATACAGATAAATGATAAATTTTATTTAACTAATCTGAAAGCAGTTAATTAATTAATTAATCTGGAATAATTCAATAACTTTAAACATAAAGTATTTCTAAGTTGTTTTTTTTTTTAAATTTCTAATTCTTTTTATTAACAGTTAGTAATTTGAGCCGTAAAGGGTTAATAAAAATGGGTAAAAGTTTTCCATAATTAAATAGTGGTAGCCCATTTTTTCAAATAATATTCACCATTTTAAATATTTTACTTTTAATGCTCGTAAAATTGGTGCTCAAGAGAATTTTTGAGACACAAGAGAATGACAATTTTACTGACGATATTAGTGATAAGTTTAGAATTATAATAATAAAAAAATCCTATTTGAGAAAAACAGAAAAAGTTTAATAGTTTTAAAAAGTTTAATAGTTTGAATAGAGTATCCAAGAATAGTTGGACACATTTCAAAAATTAATTTTAAAAAAACTAATAATGATTTATCTATGGTTTTCTTAAATGAGAGCGCATTTTAAAAAGATTTTTTCAGATAGGTAAAACACCGTTTCGGTGGTCTAGGGGGTCGTAAATTACTGGAAATCTCCAATCTTTTTAGAGTCATTATCTGCGAAAATATTAAAACTAAAAGAAAAATAAAAGCATGTATCTGTAGGGAATTTTACGCTCTTTAATTTATTAATTCACATGTAGTTAAGGAATAGCAGAGAAGGGGTCATCTGATTAGATAGTTCAGTGTCAGTCACCGGTGACAGATTTCCAATCGCAATGGCTACCGATCAGCAGAAGCCGATGCGTGTTTTCTGGTTTCGTTTTTCAGTTTTTCTTGAATATCTCGAAAACTCTTCAGTTTTCACACTACATGTGAATTACCAAATTAAAGATTAAAATTCCCTACAAATACATGCTTTTATTTTCCTTTTCGTTTTAATATTTTTGCAGATAATGGCTCTAAAATAATGGAGATTTCCAGTAATTTACGATCCTCCTAGACCACCGAAAAGGCGTGTTACCTATCTGAAAAAAAACATTTTTGAAAAAACGTAGTTGAAACATTATTAGTTTTTTTCTTATTAATTTTTGAAATGTGTAAAACAATTCTCGGACACTCTGTATATAAGATTCCACATTACAGCAGAGTGAGAATTTCGAAAGTCAAGATTACCTGCACTAAGAATTCCTATGGTTATTGCAAATATTTGCGGCAACAAGGATTCAATACTTATCTGTCTGCTTCTCGCCCCTGCCTGGATCTTTAGTTCTTCTGTGGTCGATGAGTCTCCCTCCATGTAATCTATCTATACGGAGACCAGAAAAAAAGTGTATGTGCTATGAAGATTAATGGAACAGAAGACACAGTTTAGATTAATTTATGGTAGTCGACTGATGAATTCTGAGTCTCAGTGATGAATTTCATATCTATAATTCGTTTCTTCAGTTATATAAGTTCTAATAGAAAATAATTTCCTATTCTTTTGAATTAATGAAACAATGCTCAGTAAATCGGTATAAATACTGTCACAGTAAGACATTAGGATTTCACTCCTCCAAGGAACTAAGCTATTCAACATTAATTCGCCTATTAGATAGATGTATTCCGTTGTCCTTTTGTTTCACCTGATGTATAGGGGCTAGATTGAATGCTAAAGGGGTATATATCAGAATACGTAACACCACGGGTATTGAAAAGGGACCACAGATGTCATCTTTTCCCTGTTCCTTCGTCAGATATCCCGATTTAAAAGGCCATTTTAAGATTTCATCCGCCGGTAATATAAAGGATATCTTTCTTTCCTTTAAAGAGACACCAAACATACTTGAGCTGTAAAGACTGGTGAAAAAAATGAAGGGAGGCTGTCTTTTTCAAACAGTTGCTGATGCTAAAGGCGTGCGTGACTCTTTTGTTTCTCGAAGTTTCTCGGTGTCTCTTTGTTACTCGCGATTCTTTTTTGTTTCTCGAAGCTTCTTGTATTCTCTTTGTTACTCGCGATACTCTTTTGTTTCTCGAAGTGTTCTCAAATTATCCTAGTACTCTGGGGAATTCATATACTGATTCAACTTTTACAAGAAACATTTGTCCCGAATTATTAAATTATGTATGTTAGTTTTCATATCATCGACCAATCCTACACAGCATTGTAACATATCCACGCACGATTGAAGAATTCAAAACGAAAGAATTGACATTGTAATATATTTTATTAAGAAATAAAACAATTTTTATTGTAACCATAGTTTCATTTTATTTCGTCAATTTTCCATTCATTAGTATTTCAGAGAAACAAAAGAGAATTGAAAGTAACTTCGAGAAACAAGAGTATCGCGAGTAACTTCTGTTGTTGCCCTTTATCTCTAAAATAAGACATTAGATATGCTTTTAACATATGTAGTTACCGAGATATAGAGATACGTGACACCAATTCATGCATATTTTTGCCCAACTTTGCGACTCAGTAGTCGCTGAACTACAATTCCAATTTTCAATTTTTTTTGTAACTTCTGTTGTTACACTTTAAGACATTAGTTCCTAAGTTAAAAACTTAACACAAAAGAAAATCATCATGGATGTCTGATGAAATTATACGTTCAATTATGCAAAACGTTTCTGAGGGTTTTCAAAGAAGCGATTTACTACAATTAGTTACCAGCGCATGACATAATACATGGTTATGCGTGTCACAGGACTATAAAGAGAGATTGGCGAGATAAAACAATTTTTATTTAAAATATAGAGATCCATTGTACAAAAAACGAAAACCGATCATTACTGTTCAGTACTAAATTCTGTTCAAATAAATCATTTATTTTTAAATAGTAAGAAGCGCATTCAAATCTTTTTTACGTTTGCGTAATAATACGCCATATAATTTTTCTTGCACAGTCAGCGTAAGTATTCACTCAGTACACATACTTGCAACAGAGAGTTTTAAGCTTAATTTCAAAACTAACAAAAAATATATATAATTTAAACAATAACGAAAAGTATATACTTAACAATACAAAATATCTGTATAATCTCCCTTTTCCCACATTCATCGTCCTTTTTGGTTTTCTTGTGGATTAGATAACCGAATATAAATTAAATGAAACAGAAATCTTTCAGAAAGTCTGTTCTGAGTCTCCCAATTCCTAGTGGCTTGGAAGAAAACTCCACAAAGTTAAACTCATTCTGAAATGAAATGGCGCTTAAAATATTTGTAATCATTGGGTGCGAAGAAAAACTCTTAACAGTTCAGTTATTTTAGAGCGTAAGATAATATTCAAAGGATTATCAACTGTAATCTCTTGAAAACTCATTTCATCGTTGCATTTTCTAATTACATCAAGGATGCAATATAAAGATTCATGCAGAAGATTCGTGGTCTAATGAGAACGCTCAGAATGTAAGAACTGCTAATTTCAGCACTTTTATTTTAAAATATTTTCTATTCTGAAACTAACGGTTAACTCCATTTTAAGTTAAAATTCATTCTGATTCAGTTAATAAATCAATTTATAATCGAATGTATCCTTATATTATAAAATCATATCTTTAAAATCGTTGTAAATTAATTAATTAGTAGTTAAATTAATCTAAAAACAGAAATTAAGAGAAACGTGGAACTGTTAATTTAATTTTGAGTATATCTAAAAGCTGATTGGCTGATGTCTTAATAATTCCCCAATATGAAAAACAAAAGTCTTTATTAACTGATTTAACCTAATTTAACTGACTGACATATATAATATAATCTCTCGCTTAATACTGCTATTTAATAGTTAAATTATGATCGTTTCTATTTTTTTCTGTCATTCACTTTATCCTAAACATGCTGTCAGCGGGCTGTCAAAATAATTCTTAATCAATCTTCAATTTTATTGACTTTGGCATTTTTACCACATTGGTTTCAATTAATCACATATTGGAATTCTTTCTAGAACTTTATAAAACTGATTGTATTAACAATTCTCATTTCCGCTTCAAACACGTCCAAGTGTTAGAGTAGGTTTCTTTACAAGGTTGGAATAGGATTCTAATGGTGAAATGTAGCTGATTGCAAATTACAAAAATATAAATTAAGTTCAATATAGCAATGTCTTGTATCAATGCCACGATACAAAGGTAGGTTTTGTACAGTTCGGTTTAGCTTAGTTTAAGTAGATTGTCTTGTTTCGAAGCTATACGAGAGTTATTTTGGGCTGAATGTCATAATTTTCAACTGTGGGCAGATGATGAGGACTTACATCAAGGATGTAAATAAGACGGATGATGAGTACAATATCCGAACCGGCACCCCTCTTTTGAACAGGAAGGATAGAATCATCTCCGCAAATTTATTCCTTCCTTTTCAGACGACAATTCAAAACCACTTGCGATGATAAGCGTTTAATTTTTATTTTTATATTAAAGGATATATATGATACAGAAGAGTATTCTAGTGAGGTTGGTTAATCCAAAATAACAATAAGAATAAACATTTCATTTTTATAAAGGCTAATATTTTCACTTAAACAGTTAATTTCGTAGTCTGTGACCTATCTTCAAGCTATTATTTTAAAATGGCAACCACTTTGCCACATCCAAAGAAAAATTGGCGAGTAACACCTCTGCCTTCAGCTTGCCCCATTCCTATTGCTCCTTTGGGTGTCTTTACCTAAGACGAAGAGGTTGAACTAAACGAGTAGATTGCATTGCAAACTGATGTAAGTCACAATACGACATGTAAACTGTTCGCCTCGTAGGGAACAAGGAGGCTATATATAGACATTTAAATTAATTCGGAAGATTTCAGATTTAAGATATTGACATTTTTAAATTTCTGTTCATGGATTTTCTTTGTGGCGTAATAAATTGCTCCGCGAAAAATCTAAATATTTTTAATGCAGAGGTTTAAACATATTTTATTGGTATGATTAAGTCTTCATTCATTCATTTAATACTCAGGAGAGCCGACTCAACCTTAAGGTTTTAGACTGCAGGCTGACTCTCCGGGAGAAGATTCCAGCAGACAGATAGACATGGTGAAAATGGAGACAAAAATCACATCAAATATCGAAGGAAAATTTAAGTTTTAAAAATAATTCATTCATTCAATACCCAGGAGAGCCGACTCAACCTTAAGGTTTTAGAGTGCAGGTTGACTCTCCGGGAGGAGAACATTCCAGCAGACAGATAGACATGGTGACAATGTGGCGAAAATTTACATCAAATATTGAAGAAAATTTAAACGTTGCCAATTAAAAGAACAAGAGATAAATGAATAAAAATGTGACGCCCTGAAAAAAAATTATGAAATACATAAAAATTAAATAAAATACACACATGTTAAATAATAGAAATTACAGATAATAAATATGAAAAAAGAGATTTCACACTAATTTAAACAAACAGAAAGAGGCAAAACATGATTCGGTTTTATTTCATTCTAAAGAAAAATTGGTATTCAGTTTAATACCTAACTAGAAAGGATAACGAAACAATAAAAATAATGAATATAAGACGTAAGATGTCATAGTCCCCTCACGGCCTATCAACAAAAAGGATAGAAAGGTCCGACTACAAATTCCTGATAAGTATTGTATTCAAAAGTGCTTCTTCTAAACATATAGCTCTAAGATGCTTGAGAATTAAGATCCTATATAGATGTCGGTTTCAGAAAACATTGTATACTACTAGAAATATTGCATTGGCTACTTCAGAAATGGGGGAACTGCATCATGAGTTATTTAAATATGCATAGAAGGAGGTTTGATGAGGTTGTAGCAATTTTTCACGCACGCCATATAGTTCCCTCTAATGTTTATTCTTGTCTGTGCCTTCTCTCTTGTATGTATGTAAATAAACGTCTCGATTCTGCTTCAATAAGATATGATCGTATGCTTCCTTTTCTTTAGTATGACATACCTCTCATAGATCCAACATAATAAATGTTTAAATCTATTTAGAATAATGGCTCTTCTCACTATCCTACATAGAGATAAAAACCGGAATTCGAATCATTAGAGAGAATCAGAAATAAAGCGACCGTCTTAGGACCTCAAGCTGTGTCTCAATTGTAATCCAGCTGGTTCAACCTATTGCTAAAAATGCTGGCTTATTAACTAATCCTGTTTTTTTATAGATTAATTTGCAGGAAAATGATCCCTTGCAAAAATATCATCAGCCCTGCATATCAATATGAACACAAAACAGTGTAGCAGTTGAAGAACTCAACATGACATTGACACTGGTATTCCATCAATTAATTGGTCTACTGTAATTTCTGCGGTATTCATCGAGTTTACGTATGGATGTTTATCTTTCTACAATCCGTGTTGATCTTTTCACAATCCATGTTAATCTAAGGTCTTTTCACACATACCTTTTATTTGGACAGCACCGTATCTTAAGATATTTTTGAAGTAAAAGGAAAACAACTCTATTTTGTATCAGAGGCAATTTGATTGCAAAGCGATGTGTTGATACCTGCTGACAATAGCACCTTCCTGTCATCTATATGCTCAGGAATCACATTCTGCCTGTCAATATACATTTCGCAATCTGTCTCTGTTCCCTTCCATTACCCATGGAGGTCGACTCAGCCCAATGATTGTAGAGTATTTTGATGACCACCAGGGAAATCGCATTCTGCCTGTCAATATACATTTCCTTACTGCAAAGTGATGACTCCACAGTAAGGTTCACAATCTGAACCTGTGATTTGCCTATCCAAACAATCGCCAAACCATTCATCTAATGAAACTCTTCCAACCATGCTTGAGTGTCGTTTGTATCATGGCTCATCATCCTTTTGAAACGAGGACGGAGTGTCAATAATGCTTAACGCTCTATCCTCTACACGCTGGGATAGCATTCTCACATTTATTGATCCCATGCTGTGTATTCTTGAACGGAGGATTTCTGTTCAAGGGGCTATCTGTTTTCATTAAAATTTTGTACATGTGATTGGGCAATAGTAAGGATTTATAATTTTCATCAGACTTAAGAGGCATTAATGTTTCCCTGTAAGGCAATTTTGGTAATAATATCGGCATTTATATAAACTTAGAATTTATTTGTGTTGGTAAGTATGATTTTAGTTCATAATAATGCTCACAATTATATAGATTAACATTCTCGTTTTAACATGGGAAAATTTCAAATGACTTCACTATTTTAAATTGGAAGGCTATTATTGGATGTAATGTCAAAAAGCATAGATAAGAATAAGTAGAATGCCATATAACGCTCTAAAGTTCTCCTTTATTGTCCAAGTATTATGGATGAAGTCAGAGAACCAGAGTGATGTAACTTAAAACCGTACAATAATGCTTATTTTAAATTATGCTAACAGAAAATATAATTTCGATATTAGCATTTCACCCATTATTAACTTGGAAACGTCTAACAATAAGAAAATCAAAACTAAGTTAAGCAAATAAATAAAAGCAATCTTTTATCTTCCTTTCCTTTATTCATTCCAAAAATGATAATTTAGCTCCCGAATCGGTATTATATGCACTCTTCTTTAGAGTAAAGCATAACATTGAGCTATTTTAAGTGCTATTTTACAATCGTTAATTTTGACCATTAATGCAAGGGAGCGATATAATGCGTTTAAAGAGTTTTATTCGAATAACTCTCGAGTATTTATTCGCCTGAAAATTTACGTAGGAAGCTGATACTCTTCTGAAAGAAATCCCAAAGGGTGTCTTTATGAGAAACCAAATAAGCAGAAAATTTAAAGTCTTTATTGTTGCGAAACAAAATTCTGAATGATCGATTGAGCGAAAGAATAGACGCTTTACCATCTAATTGAACGATGTCGTTAGCCTCTTTTCGTTAACAGTGGATTAAGCGAATAGAGTAATTTAAAGCGAACTAAATTTGCACCTCTTCCTTGTTGAAAGAGAAAATTATAATATCTTGGTAGGTACTTTTGAGTGGGAAATATATCTTGCAGTATTTAAAATTACCATGATTTCGTCGGTGTAGACGTTAAATTACAACTTTATTTGGAAAATTCTCCTCTTTCATCATGCTTATGTTATGGTAAAAGTAAGAAAATCTAGTTAGTATATATAATAGCCGGTTATTTAACTATTAAAATTTGTATGTATGTATGTGAGGCTATCTTCTCACGAACCGCTGAACGGAGAAGCGCGCCGAAAGTACCTAAGGATGGGGAATAATACAAGGAATCCATTTTGACCATTTAAATTCCAAAATTATAATTAGTAAAAGAGTTATTAATTAAAAATTAATTTACAACAATACTTTTCATTGTTGTAGCGCAATTCAAACCGTTTTCATTGTTTAAAAATATTTAATTGCGTGTTACTCCTTCATTGTTGAAAGCTGCAACAATGCAATATAGAACCCTCAACAATGCAACAATTCAATATGGATGGCGTTGTGTGCGGGTTTTGGTTATTCATACAAAGAAACAGGGGAAATTAAATCGCTCAAATAGGTTTTTTACCAAAAATATTTTTTCCGTGAGGTTTTACTTTGAGATTTCATGCATGCAGTGCATCTTGCTTCATTCGTATATACTTCAGTTCGAATAAATGGTAGTTACATTTGTTTAATTGCATCAGGGATGGAGAATCGAGGAGTCGGCCTTTTTTGGAGGAGCTAGAGTCGGTTAAAAATGATGCTGGAGTCAAAGTCGGTTTTAATACTATGTTTTAATTTATAAACTTTGGAAGTATAATTGTTCATTTTAAAATTGTATTAATTATCATACGGTTTATTGTTTAAAAGGTTAAAATAAAATTTCTTTTTTCCAAACATCTCGTGTTTTCATTCAAACCATATTGATATGCAAGTTTTAATTCCACAATAGAGGATGCAAAGGAGATATTTCTAGAAAAAAAGAGAATATATTTGTGAACAAATAAAATGAAGGCGGGCATTTCAAAAAATATGGAACGCGAGCAACGCCGGGTTATTTCCTTCCCTCCGTACTAAAGTCAGGCAAAAAATAATTCCGGAATCGGATAGACAATTCATTTCGCTAGGACACGATAATAACGATACTTTGTATTTTTTTGCGATTTTTTAAAAATAAGTCGATTTAGACGCGCTTTCAAGGACGGAATGTTTGAAACACTCTTTTCTCCTTATTTATTTAGGAGAGAATGTTGGGTATGTGTCACGTGACCTCACTTCTCTCCTCTCGAGAATGACGCATTATTCGAGATAGCTCGTGCAACGCCGAGCCGCGCAGCTAGTTATTAATAATAACCGATTAATCGCATTCACCATAACATATACAATTCAAACCATGTTTAAAATTCAACTTCATTCTAAACAAAAAAGTGGTTATATCGTGTAATAAACTTTAAGCAATAAATTAATTTAACTAAAAGTAATTTTTATGGTATGTTTGGCAGTGAAATAAAATTATGTGTCAGAATCTAGCCATGGCTTATTAAAATAATTCTTATATCCTCATTTAAATTGAAAATATTTAAAATATGCGTTCGTTTTTCATGTTCTTGAACGTCATTGAGCAGATGTTAGGAAGAAAGCCTCGCTGACTTGAATCATGTTAATAAAATTAACCCAAAACGTATATTAATGTTTTTCTTTTGACAAATTGCAGATTATTTTCTAATTATCCCTTTTAATTGGGGACAATTCACTCAGAGGCAATGTCACATGACAAACATAACTGTGTGCGTGTTATGTTATCTAACGGCACGTAGTCTTAAGCAGTGCTTGATTTAGTGTCTTTTTCCGAAGCCATGGTGGCCTAGTGGTAAGGTCTCGGCTTCGATGCCGAAGGGTCCCGTATTCGAAACCTGATTGGCGCCAGCTCAGGTGTCGTTCTCTTCACCTCAGCGAGGTTCAAATTTACGAGGTCCGTCCCAAAATAGCCCTCGTGTTGCTTCAAAACGGGACGTTAATATAACTAAACTATCCCGTTTTCTATTTTCAAAATGCGCAAGAGATTACAAAATTGAGTAGATGCGCCGTCCTTGTGTCACGTGAGTATGAAATAACTCCATTTCCTCTGCATAGATGCATACATTTAGAATGAAAAAGGTTCTGAATCGCAATTCTTTTCATAGCCTAATTAGAAACCTAAATATATTTTAAAAGTATCTGGTGTAATGTAGATAGTGCAGCATTAATAGATAAAGCTGTTGTGTTCGTAGAAGATGAAGAAGGAGTGAGTTTTCTGATGCGCTGAATGGTGAGTTCTCTGTTATGGAAGTGCAACTGTAACTTAAGCAAATTAATTTATCGTTTTTACTGTATAATTGGAATGCTAGATGCAGATTTACTCACCACATGTTTATTATATGATCCCATCATTCCCTTAAGTTTATAATAGCATTGATCAAACACGGTTTGTCTACACCGAAGATAAAGATAGTGTGCATTCATTATCAATGGCATTATACTAACCTTTTCCGGACCTGTGATGACATTTGACATCACAGAATAAAGAACTTTTCCAAATATTTCTGCTTTTAAATTGGGCTGGAGAGGGTATGGTGAGACCTAGATGGCAACATGATCTCGATACAAATGAATAATGAACGAGAAATATTAATTAATTAATCTGAATGCATTTTATTAAATCATCTGGAATAAATTAATATAAGTGATATATTTGAAATGAAATAAATATGTAAATATGAAGAATTTCAAAGAGTTTTTTTCTAACAAATAATAACTTGAGCCGGAAAAGGGTTAATGTTATCAGGTGTTAAAGAGTCTCTTTCATTCCTGTTTTTAGTGATTAAGAAGTTACAGTCAATGACAACTCAAGTTCACATTATGGACAAAGCTGAGTTAGCGTCATTAAATCCAGTCATATAGTTCTGAATATGATTCCAATGTATTTAAAAAAATAAATGATAAATTAAAAAAGAATTGAGTATATGAAATACAATTTACCTGCACTCTATGTAATAAAAGCCGAGATTTTAAACTAGGAGTGATTAGATTAGTTTCATCCAGTTCTTTCTATAGACCGAAGGTACGTAGAAACACATATTATGTCACTCACCGTTGATTCGGTCGTTCACATCTTTCTACATACTATGAACTTGAGTTTTTATTAATTACTAACTGTTACCCGCGACTTCGTGCGCGAAGAATTTGAATTATTCTTTTTTTAATTCACGAATGCAAATGTTTTGTTGCATTTTGAAAGGGGAAAGGAAAAGTTCTGACGGTTAATAATACTTAATTGGACGGCTGACAGGAGTGTACTGTACATGTATGCTGATATAGTTATATAAATTGTTTATCTATGATGATATACTTTTGTATACCACGTTATTTGCACGGATGTAGAGGTTGTGTGGGCTGTACACACGTGAACAGGCCACATATAGTTGCCCATGGGAAAAATATGGTTTTTCCAAATGTACGCCTGCCACTTTCAGTGTCTGGACCTGAGCCTCGAAAATGATATTTTTACAGAGATTTGTTACCTTTTGAACTGTGATGATAAATCCTTCGGTGTTATCGGAAGGCGTGGAATTAAAACACTCTCTCTTCTCCCTATATCAGTCATAACAGTAGCTTTCACGACGTTTGTACCTAGGTGTGTAATTTTTAACTGTGTGCCATTGCGCAGTCTCGGTATATCGAGTTTACGTATTAGTAGTACTGGCACACCGACTATCATTCTAGGCTTATCGGAAGGTGCCCCTGACAATTAACACCGGCAAAAGCCCGCGCGCGAAACAGTAATTTGGCTTGAATTTATTTCTATAAGAATAAAAAGTATTGTTAGAAATTACGTTAAAAAATATTTTTAAACCTTTATAGCAATCGGAGAAAACATTTCATCGCAATGGAATTAATAGCATTAAAAAGATCATTTTCTGGTCTTTAAAATGGCATAAAAATAATTGTTGTCTAATAAAGATTTCAGAAGTTATTGGCAAAAAACGTCTAAGCATTAGGCTTAAAAGCGGCTAATGTTCGTTATTTAATTAAATATCTTAAGAACTAATTAACTCTGAAACTTGAAAATAACACCTTTGACCTAAAAATATGCTCTAGAATGCCGTGTGTAAATTTCACGTCGCTACCGTTCACCGTTTAGGAGGAGTTCTTGTGACCAACCGATTGACCGACAGACAGACAGATACATGTAAATTCTGCCTTATTTTATGGATACTTATAAATATAAGCAAAATTTTCAGAAATAAAGGTAAATTAGTTCAAAGTCTAACCATCTCCTAGCAACTGAGTAGCTATAAATTTGCGTTATTTCAAAATCGTCTGCACGTAAAATTTAAAAAATTAATAAAAATTGAATGAAAACTGTCACAGAAATAAAATTGGTATCATTGCAAAGGCAAAAGTTTTATCTTTAAGATGGTATAAAAATAATTAGTATCGGACAATTTGTTCCGAAGTTACAGCGGAAAGAAGGATTACGTGATATTTGATTTTAAAAAGAATTTATTCCTCATGTTTTCGCATTCCTGAAGGATCACGTGACAGTCGATTGAAAAATAAAATATTCTTCATCGAGAATCGCCGAGTCAATGGGATTTGTTAATTATTTAATTGTTGTCTGAACTTTTAAAAATTAATAACAATCGAAGGAAAAATGTTACAGAAATGAAATTGGTATCATTGAAAAGGTAAAAATTTGAACTTTAAGATGGTATAAAAATATGTTTTGTCAGACAATCTGCTCCGAAGTTACTGCGGAAAAACGGTTTCGGTTATTTTCTAATTAACTGACTGTTTAATTAACTTTGGGACTTAGAAAAGTTCATAAGTGTCTTCCCCTTGTCTTAAATAATAAGTGTACAAAATTTGGTTGAAAACCGTCCATTGGTTTAGGAGGAGATGTGGAACATAGCCACATACATACCCACATACATATCCACATACCCACAATGACTTTTATTTATATTAAGATAGTTAGTGATTTCCGTATTCATCATATTCCATGACATTTTTTAATTTTTTTCTTTCTCGTATACGAAGTATACAAAGAGAAAGTATTGTAATCGTCAAAACATTCGAACTCGAGATTTTGACGAATCTCCACGTTTCAGACGTCCCTGAGTCCGAAAAACACAATTTTGGAATTATGTCTGTCTGTCTGTATGTCTGTGTGCGTGTCTGTGAACACGATAACTCGAAAACTATTAGAGATACAGGGATGAAATTTGGTATGTGAACTTGACACATAATTTGTAGGTTTCTATCAAATTTTGGACAAAATCCGTCTAAGGGAAGTCTGTCTACCTGTCTGGCCGCGGTCATGTGAACACTATAACTCAAAAATTTGAATAGCTAGATGAATAAAATTTGGTACACAGTTTTATCGTCATGAATGTAGGTCTGTATAAAATTTTGGGCCAAATCCGTCAAAAGGTTAACTGTCTGTCGGTCTGTATAAGCGCATCTCCAACGCGTCCGCTGTCTCCACACGCATGCGTATTGGACGCAATCTTCTGTGCACGATATTTATTGACTCCTGCTTGGCGCTTTTTTTTCATCCGATTCTCCATGCGCATGCGTACTTGGTAGCAATCTGTGCAGGCGGAAGGATTGTCCTTGAGCGAAGAAAGAGTAGAAATCGGTATGCATTTAATCGGAACGCATCTCTTCGAATTTGATTTTTTACCTAAATATTTTCTGATAGTCATTGGATCCTGGGTTACAATAGGTTCGAATTTTTTTTATCCACGCGGGGGGAGGGGAAACAGCACCTTTTTCGAGAAGTATACGAGAAAGTTTAGGGGAGACCACTCCCGCTGGTTTATGTTCCATGTAAAATCCTTGTGAAAATCTCATCTTGTGCAGAAACATTACTATTTCGTTGTTCAAATTTTCTCTAGTCTTACTAACTTGAGAAATACCGAATTCTATACAGTATTTTTAGATTTATAAAATTTTTCTCCAACTTTTAACCCCTTAAGTGTCGCGCCCTTCATATTGACTTGCATAGAATTATTGCATTTTTAGGCTTTTAAACTAAAATTTAATCATTAATTAGCTTTATAATTTGACACAAAGGTTACGTAGAATCCATAAGCATCTCAAGTATTCCATGCCTTCTTAGATGAATGGAAACGACAGCCCCTTTCCAAAACAGGAGGCGTCTTCTTATTAGATAGCAAAAAAAAAGTGATCCTTAAGGAGTTAATAATTGCGGCTTCTCAATTTGAACTCACGATGTTTAATCATATTCTACATACACTAATTTCGTTTGGTATGTATTACTCGTAAACACTTGAAATTATAAATTAGCCGATGCCTGATTACTTAAAGACAAATTTATGAAGAAAATTCAAGATATTCTGTCCGTTGAAACAATTTACCTAAAATCAAAATGAAATACACCTTTTGTTTTGGAAGCGTGCTTTCTGGCTATGACAGAGCGATTTCTGATTAACAACGATAACGAAAAACTTAGTATTCAAACCAGCGGGTGTTTTAAGCATTTCAATTAATTTCTAAACATGCCAAGAAGTTGTTTTCATATAAACTGCATAAAATGCTCCGAAACGCAGTTTAAATTAGCTCTCAGCTTATCAGTAATTTGCAGTTCATCCAATTTCGTCAATATTTCTCCGCCAAAGATAATTAAAACATGGTTCAAGGAGTGCGTTAAAATCTCTGGAGCGATCTTCTATTTACAATGTATATGAAAGAGTTCGGCTTAATTTAAATCAATGATAAATTAACTTTACACCAGGAGCATTCTTTCGGTCGAATTGGGTTTCACATTGACTCAATATCTGTGTTGTATGTTTAGCTGCAATTTTTAATTCATCTCGGCGATATAATGGAAATCAAAATGTTCTCAATTTTATATTTTTTTATACTTTCTTCTGTCATACAATATTATATATTGACGACTAATCTAATTTTATTTTCAATATCATGAAGTGAGAAAATACAGGATCGTGTAGAATATTTTTAGTGAAATGACTCGTTAAAAGATACAATACATTCTTAGCAGATAATGAAAAATGATGGAAAATTGAAAAATAATATCCTTAAATTCTCAACATTGCTTTATCTTTACCAATGGTTAAACGCAGAATAAAAATTGTTTATTGATAAAGAAAAAATGCTATTAAATAAAACGTTTTCGAAAGAAAATTGTTATTTACTCCTAAGGGAAGGAAATAATTAATATCTATATTTATACTCTAAGATTTATTATTATTTTCAAAGATTTGCCTAAAAGATAAATTACATTATTTATAATATTAAAAGATGAGATAGTGAAAAAGGCTTTCTTTAATTTCGCAACATTGCCTTCAACTTTAACTGTAGTTAAAAATTGATGTCGAATAAACATTATTTATTGTTGGGAGTAAATGTCATTTTATAAAGCGTTTTCTAAATAAAAGTTTACTTCTCTAGAAAGGAAACAATAAATATTTCAAATGGTATTTTTTCGAATGATTTATTCAAAACAGGTCCATCATTTTTATTTTTATCTTGATAGATATTGACGCAATAGCTTGATCTCTAAAGTTTCTCATCCTTAAAAACTGAATAGAAATGAATAGCAAGGTACTTGAAAAACAACTATAGTCTTCTATCTTAGTATTTAAACTTTGATTTTCTTTAGTATTACGGCTAATAAAGTAACTTTATAAATATATATATACACTGGACACGATTAACAGAATATATATATATATAAAGAAATAATCATATCAGAAACATGAGCTACCTTATCAAAATAAACATTCATAATCAACAAAGAGGCAATGAAAAAATCGATCGAAAAAATGCCGAGAGATTTAATAGTGAAAAAATATAAGTAAATAAAATATAAGTATAAACAAAAGGGGAAAGTAAATAACATAAAATAGAAACTTAACACTGTTTGCAGAAAGCGTTAGGATCTTTCTCATGTGGTTCGTATGGATTTCATTTCCCCTGATGAGCGTCCATACGCTTTTGCCGAAAAACATTCTATTCTTTTGACTTTCCATTTACATTTGATATATAATATTAACAAAAGAAGAACAATCAAAAAAGAAATAGAACGGTAACGTAAAGGATGTGTCTTCAACGTGGAAATCTTTTACGAGCGTATAGACCCATTTTCTACTCAAGCCAAAGCATAATTGCTAAAAAAGTCTTGTTTCCCTGGAACACCGAAAAAACAAAACATTTACGTGTATGGACAGAAAAACCACAGAAAGAGTGTCAGCAAAACCAAATATTAAAAGGAAATCATACTGAAAAGAAAAAAGGAGAGAAAATTCTCAAAATTCACCCAAACACGTGGTAAATGTTGAATAAAACACGTTCAGAAGTGCTGATGCAATACTTTTAAGCACAACGGTAGTGCCACGGATAAGTTAACAGTTGCAACAATTAAAATGGTAGCTCGGCTTTAGACGAGCTTATTGCCATGTTAAATCGATTTTGTTATACAAACCATCCATGTTACCAATTGTTGAAAAACAGAAAGGGTAATTTACCCTAAAAAGAAAGAAGGTAGAAAGAAAGTAGCGTACGTAACCCTAAATTATTGCAGCACTTTAGGATAAAAAATCTAGCATGTATCTAAAATAAACATAAAAGTATATTGCACCTTTAATATAGCACATAGAATGATGAATTCAACATTTAATAAAAATTCACAATCATTTTAACAAGGAATTATAAAGTCAATGTGTTAAACTTACTATTTACCTGTATGCAATAATTCATCAACATTCGAACACACCAAGTAACAAGCCACTCGTTGTCAACATTAATTAGAAAATTATTTTAATTTTTAAAATGAGTTTAATATCAAAATTAACCATCCCAATATAAGTTAAAATTCATGAGATTAATTAAAAATTTAAATTTTTAGAAAATTAACATAGTAACAATTAAACTATTAAAACATTTTTTAGTATTATTTAAAACAGTGGCGCATCTATGTTAAGAATGATGTATTATTGTAAAAACTAAAAATATATTGACTAAATTGATAGAAAGTACATTAATCTTAGAAATAACTAATATAAAATATATAAAATGAATATCCAAGAAATATAAAATTTATTATTTAAGAATTTCATGATTAAAATGATATAAAATGCTATAATAAAAAGTTATTCTAAGTAACTTAAATATTTTTTATGGATATAAGCATATAAATAGTTTCTAGGAAAGTCATACAAAAGTACACTATTAAAAAATTGTTTAATGTTTCTAATCCTATTATCTTTATTTGTAACCAAGTTATTTCTATTTATATTATTTATAATTAAATTCTTGAAGACTGATTTACTGAGAGTACTATTTATTTATTTTAAAATGAAATGCAGTTCTTTTTATCAAAAATATCAGTATTAATTTTTCTATCTATAATTTTTATGTCTAAATCAAGAAATTCTGCAAATAATTCATTACTATTAGTCTTTATTAGTTTTAAGTAATCAGGATAGAAGTTCATTTGTGGTTTTAGGTCTAAATCTTTATCAAAGACTATCAAGTCATCTATACAATAAATAAGAACTATTAGTAATGAAATCTTTCTCGTAATAATGCAGGTAAATATTTGCCAAACTATTGCTAGCTGGCCCTCTTTTAGGCAATCCTTTAATCTGATGGTAGAGCTTGTTATCAAAAAGAAGTTAGATACAAGTTTAATAAGAGTTTTATAATGATGATTGCTCATAACCTTTTTCAAACTAAAATCATTATGATTTTTTACTAGAGTATATACCAAATCATCAATATCTAAACAATTAAATAGATCCTGGAATCAAAAGTCTGTATGTTAAAAATGTCAACATCTCTAATGTCATTTACAATTTCAGCATTATTAGTGACAATAATCGTATTTTTTTGTTTTCTCAAATTCTCTATAATTGCCTGTAAGTGTTTTTGTAGTAAGTATATATATTAGGGTGTCCCAAGATACAAGGGAACTTTTTTTTTGCAAAATCGAATACGCATACCCTCTATTTTTTTCTATTTCACCTCAGAAACATAAATAAAACGTATTATTGCAATAAGATAACGGTAACCCGTGCCGACTTTAGGTCAAACTTGAACGTGAAATCTTGTACAGGGAATTCTATGGAAAGATTGCAAAATGTATGTTTCTTTGGTACATAAGATACCAATTTATTCAAAGGAGATATTTATTACCATATTACAGTAAAAGAAACAATAATGTACATATTTTCGTTTCAATGTTTTCTTTTTACTGTCAGGATAGATCTTCATGTGTTCTTGTACGCAACGTAACAAAAATTGTTTTTGTTCCTCCTCAACCGTTATTAAACCATGAAAGTCCTGCATAATTTTTACCACTCTTTCATCTGTATCGTTCACTGTTCTAAGCATCGAGACTGTCTTTTTCGCGTCTAGAAACGAAGCGTTATTCGCCCATGTCGAGGGACTCTCGTTGAGAAAACTATCATCAATTTTGAGTCTAGAAAATAATGACTGGCTTTTCACTGATATGAAATCATCGATGCTTTTCTCTGTAAAAAAATAAAATAACAGGTAACAATTGCGTGACATAAATAAATAACTAAATAAAAAACTTCAAAATCAATGTATCAAATTCACCATACAATGAACCGCAAAGTTCTTCCTTCGATGGAATGTATCTTTTCTCATGGGTCGAGAAAATTTCTCTATGTAAATTTGCCACCATTTTTAATTTTGTTTCTTCGTTCACATCATCATCAAAAAGTGACAATACTGCTATTTCGTCAGTAAAATACCATAAATGCTCGCTAAATTTCTGTAAAGCAGCATTTGAGATACTTTCATTCACTTTTTCGTAAGCTTTCAAAGATTTCATAAAGCACAAATCTTTGTAGGGTGCTTTAACTACCAAAATCCATTGAAGCCATGGTTTAACGTAGATTGTCACGATAAACAAGCAGACGTCTAACAGTGCTTCCTTATCCTCGGTGTTTAATTTCAGCTTAGAACTAAATAACGATAGTTTTAGAGAGTAAATCGCTCGGGCCATCCATCTAGCTTGATGCATGGCACCTGGAGGTCTGATTTTTAATTTTTTTTCTGCATCTCCACCTAAAAATACGATATCGATAAAATACGATAAATACGATAAAAGTTCGATCAACTCTCGATAGTCATCTCTGACCATAACATTTTTAAGTTCAGCGCGGTAACAGTCAAGCAAATTTTCAAGTTCGGTTACGGTTCGGAACAATTCCACTGTTTTTCTATAGCACTTGTATTTTAATGGGATCGATGTTTTTCCAATTATCTTTGGGCTTTTTAAAGAGTGGAATATCGGGGCTTGTTGTCACTTGTTTAATTTTCACTTCGAATATGGCCTTTAATACCAGTTAATATACATGATGGCGGCAAGAGAAAAAAAAGCATTTCCCTATCCGATTTTTGCTCGAGGAGCGCACAAACACCGTTAAAACGACCTGTATTTGAAGCCGTAGTATCACAACAGAGAATTTGGACTTTGTCTTCGAGATTTCAATCTAAGGTCGCTTTCCAAACAGCCTGTGCCTGTTCTTTGCCTGTAGAATTATCCAGTCTCGACACAGCAATGAGTTGTTTTTTTAACTCCATATTAAATAACTATAGGCAAGCGTTCTTCTTTCGATTTTCGAGCACTCAAAGCAAGCAACAGTTTGCCATCCCAATGTAAAGTCACTACATCCGGTACCTCGTTTTGGAAATCAATTTTTATGTTCTCCGCGCTTTTCTTCCGTTTTTCTGTTCGGATTCTTTGAATTGAAGATTTGCTTATCGGAAATTCGTCAATGTTACATCCAAGTGCATCAATAGTTGCTTCAAGAACAAACACAGAATCTCCCATACTTAACTGACACCTGTCTAATGCAGCAACTAACTTTGGAGTAATAAAATCTTTCCTCATTACTGATTTACTTGTCCCAGGTTCTGAGCTTTCGTTCAGTGTTGGGAAATCTTCTGAATCTATATTTTCACTAGAATTCGAAGAGGAATCTTCTTGCAATGGTTCGTATGATGCCGAGGATTTTGAAGCGGAAACAAATTTGATTCGCCGATTTTCTTCTTTGACAACTCGAAGTCGCGCCCTTTCCTCTTTGTCGGTCAGTTTTTTATCCACCGCACCTAAGTGACCAGGTCGGCCCGGCTCTCTTTGGCGCTGCAAGAACATCCTATTTTCCTATATTTTCATGAACTGAAGTGCATCAGTGTGTGTAATGTCGAACAAATTGTCTAAATTACAAATTCTTGTTGTCGCCGCTTGAATACGTCTTGTAATTTCTTTGCAAATTTTTTTGTAAGTATCTCCAAACTTGATTACACGTTAACAAGTTTCCGCACACAATTTGGCAACGATTTGGTAGGTATACGTGCCTTTTCCCGAAAGATAATACATTCGCGAATAGCGAGATTTTTGCAATTTCTTTAACAGTTAAATTCACTTCTCGAATATTGCAAAACAAAACTGCGAGAACTTGTCCATTAGAGGGAAGTTTTGAACCCGTTATATGATGTTGTTTTCCCTTATTAAAAATATCACTTTTTTAGAACTACTCAATTCCACTTCCATGTTCTGTTCACTGATTAAAAATTATACAAACATTTAGTAACAAAACAACTTGGAATTATAAGCACATTGACACGTGGATATGCTCTGTCCTGAGTAAACTGGTTCTGACATGTTTAGATGCAAGTGGGCACGGGTAGCCGTGGTTCAAATTACATGAAACTTTATTTACAATTGTTTTGACATAAAAGGAAAAAAATAAGAAGGTATGCGGAGAAAAAAAACGACTTTCATTTTTTGGGACACTCTCTCTCTCTCTCTGTATATATATATATAATATAATTTTTATTAAAAAATTATTAAATTTATTAAATGAGTGGATATATATATCCCATAATTTTATAAATTTTCTGGTATTGAAATTATCTGACTTAACGTAATAACTGAGAAAGCAATTACATAATTAATATCAATTAATTTAAGTAAAGTTACAAAATTAAATGAAAGAACTGGCGAATAATTGCCCTATCTAACTTTTAATTTTTCAAGAAAATCCTGCTTGTTAAAAGTTAATTCCATTAAGCCACGGATTATGAAAGTTCGCATTAGTTAAACTAAAATAACTTCGACAATATTTAGTAGGCATTAGCATACATTTATAAGAAACAAGCTAAAAGTACTGATAGAACAATCAGTGCATAAAGCAAAAAAATTTTATCGTTCAAAAATATTAAAATATATGTTTTGAAATTGATAAACTGATAAATTTTATGTACCCATATTTTTTAATCAAAGCCGCTTAGTACGCATGTTCACCGGCAGATAGTATTGTTGACAATGTGGGCGAAAATTGAGTCTCCCGACTTAATATTCTTTTCCTCACAAAAATTTACAAATTTAGAAGCTTAAATATATCCCTTTAATGCTTAAAAGCTTAAAGAATCGATTGATTTTTTAAATGTTTTTCAGCAGTTGACACGTATCAAATTTAAATTTTGTCATGGAGTGCATTAGTGTCCAATATTGTATAATATCTATAGTGTATAATATCCTCGAGTTATTACGAGAATGAAGCTACTGAATGCATCATTGTCTCAAAATTATGACCAAGCACATACAGAAGGACATATTCCTCCTTCAGTCTACTTGCAAATACACATCGTGCTACTTTTATAGCCTATAACTGGCTCCCCAAATTGTCTCGAATCCTCCGAGGAGTCTAGTTACCTAATGTGCAATTCGTGATCCGAATTTTAAAGAGTGTAATCAATGGCTTTGCAAGGAACTAAGTAGCTTAATTTTTCACGCATTTAGCAAAAGATCCAAAATATTGAGAATAATTATACTGAAACAATAGATTAGAATAGAAAGGGGCTAGTTGGGCATAGGGACACGTTGGGCCAGTCGTAATATTTTCAAAACTTTCCGGTATTTGACGCTGTCATTCCGGACTAGTGTGTATTGTCCCGTCTTCTTTCCTCCACATCAGCGTCATTGAAGAAGCAGCGTTTATAACAGAACCAGCTAGAATTTTCTAATTTTTAGTAAGCTGAGTAAATTTCCTCACTCATAAATAATCGTTTTTTTTCTTCGCTTATAAATTACAATTTCCATTTTTTAAAATTATATTCAGAAAGATAGTTCTTCATTGTAACTTTAAGGCTTGTTTATCGAAATGCTTTAAGAATAAATCCATACTCTCATGACAAACAAAAATGGTGATGTAGGGCTAGTTCGGCCTTTTCGCATGGGACACGTTGCCTCTGCGGGTCAACATGCCCAGTGGCGCATGTTCAGAATGTGAGTTATAGAAATATCTCTGAATATGTGGGGTGGAATTGCACCAGATTTATTATGCAAGATACTTGTTATGAAAAACTATGCAGACTCAATTTTGATTATAATTACACAATACTATTTGATGACCATAAAAGCTGTATCTCGGTTTCTATTGAGTAGAAATGCACCAAATTTGTATATAATACACATAATGTGAATAGTAACACATTTAAGTTACTTAAACTAACAAAATATAATAATATAGAAGAATATTTATGATAGCCGCTTTATACTATTAGTCGGCCAACTTACCACGCAGTCGGGGCAAGTTGGCCCAAGCGACTTGGTGTCAGTTTGAGGTTTTAAATTAATACTGATAGTTAATATATTCAAATTTTACTATGGCAAATTCTTCCTGAAGGTACACGAATAGTGTCAGATAAAAGTTTTTGAAAAATTTTGAATACCCTTTTTCTAAAAATTCTTAGAAGAAAAAACGGTCCAACTAACCCCGGTCTACTCCACTGTTTATAAATTGGTTTCCTTTCTAATAACTTAGTATTCCCTTGAATGTATTACAAACTGCCAAATCGTTCTCGTATAAAAAAATAAAACATCCATGATGTGAAAGAAACTTTGCATGATTTTTAAAATTAAACTAATTTAAAAATTTTATACACAAATATTTTTCATTTTTAGATCATTGATCAGATCATTTTTATGGCATGAATGCAACTTGGGATACTTATGTATGAACACAAAATGTCTCTAAATTTAATAACTATTCTTAAAGTAGACTCTGATATGTAGGTATGGTAAGATTTTTATGCCGCAAGAACCATACTTTGCCATGTTGCGCCAATCAAATGCTAATTATCAACAATAAAATCGATTATAAAACACCAAAAATATACCTATGGATTAGCTCGGAAATATTGTTTTTGAGCAGAATATTAATTTTCCACTTACCTTTGAAGGTCAGAATATATGCAATATAAAATACAAATGACAAAATCGATGGAATTTGAAAGCAAATATAAAAATAAGGCTAGTAAGGCCACTAGAAACTTAGAAAAACTATGTGAGACACCGTCGCAGGAAAATGACGTAATCCGTGTTTCTATACATTTTAGAACAACAGAAAGGGCATCATGAAAAAAAATTACACAGAATATCAGTTTTTGAACTTAAAACTTTATTCTGTTCAAATACAAGAATAGCATCAAAATACAATTGGGTGGTCGTATTCAGAACATTTCAACTCAGCGTAATGATAAGCCACTTAGCTTTCTAGACCGACACGTCAAAATTATACAAATGAAATATCATTAAAATAAAATAACTATAATACCAAATTATAGTGCATCAAAAAAGTTTAGAAATAATGGAATACACATAGAAGAAGAATAGCTCAAAATTTTGTTCTTCAGCAATAGATAGATATCCGATATCCTTTGATTCCGAGGTGGTCTGATGGTAAGATCCTTGCTTTGGGGCGGAGAGTTCAGTGTTCGAAACCCGATTATACCAAAGAGCCATCGTGTAAGTGGGTCTCTGCATGTTAATTGAGAATCAAACTTCTTGCCGCTAATGGCGAAAAAATTTAGATATGGGATAATATATAGGTTTCGTCCTCGTCAACGGCGTCTTAACAACGGCGTAAAATTACGAGATCCGTCCCAAAATAGCTCCCTTGTTTCTTCAAAACTGATTGTTAATATGACTAGACTAGTCTTAACCTGTATCTCCTAATATGTTTAAAGACTTATCTTTATGCGTATCGAAGAGATCTTGGGTACAATATCTGCTGAATTTTCTTATGAAAATTCACTATTTTATTTTTTCAACATGGTGAATTTTTAGTTTACATGAATAATTTAAATTTGTTTTACTTCTATTAAATATCAGTGAAAAATTGAACCACGGACCACATAAAGTTTGAGATTCGAGACCAGAGGATAAAGGTTTCGAGATCTGATTCAAATAAAGTTCCTTTGTGTTTGTGGGCCTTGTGCACGCCATGTTGTCTTTGGGAATCTTCATTTTTCTTTCTTTTATGTTGGGGTGATGTTGAAGTTTAGAGCCTTAGTTTCCAGCCCATTGGTTTATCTCGACATCGAAATCTCTCGAATAGCTTCAAAAACTGTATGTGAATCAAAAACAATCCAGGAGTTTTGTCTCAAAACTGCGAATAAATTGCTTTTCCTCAAAATATTAATTTGTAATAAATGGCATGCTAGAAGTTTCGGTATTTCAGTCATTTTAAATATTTTAGAAACTTTAATTTGATAGCTGAAAAGAAACAGTGTTCTGCAAATTGCTCAATTAACATTTTAATTCTTCAATGATTATTATAAAACTTGGATTAAAATATGTGTCAACTTCAGATATGAAAACATGAACATATTCTGCACACATTATCTATATAGAGTGTTGCCATAATTGCCAAGTTGCCATATTTTAAAATCGATTTTAATTTCTTAATTATATTATTTTCTTCTTTCACATAATTATAAAATTGGGCGCATTTTAAAATTACAATGATGCAGAGTTTAGGGAGAAAACTGGACAAATAGTAATACGGGCTAAGTAGTGAAATACGGTGACAATTCCGTATATACGGACGTAAGTAACACTAACTATATATGTATAATCTAAACTTACCAAAACATACTTCAAATCCCCAAAACTCTGTGTTACACAAATGAAAAATTTGTGACATAAATATGTTTTGAAATTTTCTCTCAATACCCTGAATAAACTAATTGCCGTTATTAACAGCTCCCCGGTTTTTGCTAACGTTACCAGATCATTATCAGTGTTTGCATGAAAAGATAAGACTAAAGTGGTATAGAGTCAACTTTACAGTGTTTTTGAAATCCAAGGCAAAAAGAAGGCATCACACAAGGAATATTAAAGCATTAAGTGTTTTGAAATCCTCATGTAAAAGTTAATTTCACAAATTGAGTTGATATTTATATGAAGAATATTGCCAACATTGACTTCGTTTATAAAGAAAACAGTTAGTCTTTTTAAAAACCTGACTTGCACCATTGTTATTCTAATTACTTCGAGAGTACACATCGCAAGCAAAAATGAATTATCCTGTAACGTTCTGGGTTATTTCATTGTTATTTTCACCTTTGACAAAGATTAATGGATTTAACTTTCAGAAGTTAAGCTCTGATGAACAAAAACGCAGTTACAGCGTTTCTTAATACTTTTCCTATATTGTTATAGACGGAAGGGTTTGCATATTTTAAGACAAACTGTCTGATAATGTCTCGCTAATGTTCGTGGGTTGAAACTTCAGGGATTTGATCCAGAGAAAAAAAAGAAGTTAACAAATTTCGTGTTACCTGGCATTCAGAATTTGAAAAGAAATTTGACTTATTTCCAAGAGAAAACATTCAAGGTTTGATTTAGTTCCAAGAATAAAGAATAAGTGTAAGTTGAAATATAGCTGTAACTACATTGAAATCAACACATCATATCATTTTGAAAATTTCAGTCTCAATAAACATAACAAATTTTCAATTTGTAAAAATTGAATTTAAAAACTATGTAGTTGAATATCCTCAAAGAATTCAGATTCTCACATTTTAGAAAAAATGTTTCATATAAAAAGCAGGTTGTTTTTATATATAAATAAATTGTGTGCTTCATCTTTTATCAAACTGAATTCCATGACAAATATTAAGTTTCGTGTGTAGTATTTAGTGTAGAAATCTTCCATATTCCTCTTTTTCTTAGTTAATCTAACAAAAAGCAATATATGACTCATGCATTTCACTTTATTTGTAAATAAAATGTTTGTATTTGATATTATTTTCGTAATCATTTATGAACACTCACAGTAGCACATGACAGTAGCATGATTATTAGCAAATATTACGTTTCGTGCTTAAGACGCAGTGCATAAACCTGCTATATTCCTTTTTCTGTTAATTAATCTATCAAAAACCAATATATGACCCCTGCATGTCGCTTTATTTTAAATAAAATTTTTGTATTTCATATTATTTTCGTGATCATTTATGGACACTTGCAGTAAGTAGCACATGACAGTAGCATGATTATTAGCAAATATTAAGTTTCGTGCTTAAGACATAGTGTATAAATCTGCCGTATTCCTCTTTCTGTTAGTTAATCTAACAGAAACCAAAATATGACTCGTGCATATCACTTTATTTGTGAATAAAATCCTTGTATTTGATATTATTGTATTTGTGTATTTTATATTTGATATTATTTTCGTAATCATTTATGAACACTTTTATTGACGGTAGCATGATAAATTATATGAATTTTCAACTACAAATTGCAATTATTCCTCACTTTAAAAGTTAATGATGAAAAACACTGCAGACTCTGAATCATCACAATTTAGTGTTCAATACATTTTTATTCTTCGATAAATTGCTCAAAAATGCTTCAATGAACTGTTTTAAACGTTTTTGCTGGAGAAGTAGTAACTTAATGGGTAATATTCGAAACCAAGAAGGGAATATAAAACAGACTGTTAGTAGTAACAGTATTTAAATTCTATTTTTTTTAATATTATACTTATGCCATTGATACTTCGTCACGTATGAATTTTTAGTCTTTGTTTATATAATATTATGCCTTGAATCTTTTTTAGTTCATAAATTCTGATTGATTGATTTGTTAAATTAACGTCCCTCTTTGAAGCTTTACTGAAGTATTTTGCACAGATCTTGTATCTTTGAACTTTGGTGAAATGACGAGTATGACACTCAAACCAGCATCTTCTTCCCTCGCCTGTACAGACATAAACACTGAAAAACACTATCTAAATGCACTAAATTATTCAATTTTTGCTGAAATCAACTTTAGACTGTTAGAAATTATAAATATGTTGAATGAAAAATGCCATTCTGAACGGAATATAATTCATATATAGCATTTTAGATAAGACACATTTTAAAGTGCTATAAGATAATTTTCGTGTAAAAATTAGTTAATAATAGCTTTAATGAGAAAGATATATCCTTTCTTTTTAATAGCGCAGTTAACCACTTGTCTGCTCCCTTTTCTTCTAGTATTTAATTAAATGACACCTTCAATTTTAGCCCTTAAATATCTAGTGTTGCTTTTAAGCAACATACCCAATTTTGTCTTTTAAAATCAGGATAATAAGACTGGAGCTCTAATGCCTGTTGTTGCCAATAGGACACATATTGAAATTTTTATTAAATCAGTTTGCAACATATAGATGGAAGCCTGAGATTTGATAAAAATGGAAATAAATTGGTGTGTTCCCGCTTGAAACTGCATCTTTTTAGCTTCGTTCCTATGCTTGATAATGCCATATTTTATTCTACAATGCTGAAGAAAATTCTTTATCCGTATTATTATTTATTAAAATTCATCTGTGTTTGGCATTATAAAATTATCAAGGACATTTTTTTCTGTAACAAAGCCCAGTATTGTCTGTTGGTAACAAACTTTTCTTAGCCATAAAACCATACTTAAAACAAAATAGGATTTTTAAAGTATTTTTCCCATGTTTTATTGAAGAAATGAAAGTCAAAAAAACATTTTAAAATCAATTTTTAAAAAATGGGGCTTTTAAGGGTTAAGAACGTATTTTCTTTTTCATTCAATCAAAGATCAGCAGAACTCTTCAGATGCTTATGGATTCCACATAACTTCTGTATTGAATTATAATATTTATACCGAATTGTTTAAAAATACAATAATCCGAACCAAGCGATATATACAGGCAAATCAGTTAAGTGTTTAATCATGCAAAACAACCAAACAAATTAGTCCAAATGTAAAGAGTTCTTCCTTTTTCTTTTTGTTGTTTGCAAATTCATTAAATCCATTCATAATAATTAAAAATTGGAAAACTTTCTGTTCGTTTTAATTATTAATTATTAGGACATCAACGTGCACTGCCAGCAGCTAAAGTTAAAGAGTAATTCACTTTTAATAGCTGTTTGTTTATAAATCTTTGCATTTATATAATTAGAGATATTTCTGAATAAAGTAAATTATAAGTTTAATTACGTTTTTCTATTATAATAACTATTTTCACATTAAAAGTTAATTTAACAGAAGGCAAATTTAATTAAAATCTATTTTTTAAATTGCTTTTATTCTTGTTTTCTCACAGTTTTTATAATTGAAAGTGGCCCAAATCTATTTGTAACTGGAAAAAACTTATTTTCGTAACTAATTTAATCAGTTATTATCACAAAATAAAAATTGACAAATGTATAATTTTGAAAACTATACCCGAATTTATTATGTTTTACAATATTTTATTTGATTAACACATAAACCCTTAAATATATATAAATGTATGAATAAAAGAATTTATTATATAAAATATAGGAAATGTTATTAATTTTTAAGTAAACCCACAGATTTCATTTTCTCGGATATTTTCTCAATGGAATTCAGAATCCTATATAATTTCTAATTTATTTCTATTTCTACCCAAATAAATGCATATTAAGTGTTGGAAACAATGAAATGAAATTTTTAAATTATATTTATCAAACTTTTTTTTTAAAAAAACTAACTTTTACGATGTTTCAGAAATATTTTATTAGTCTTCCTTTCTTTTATGTACAAAAATTACACAAGAACAAAATACCAAAATGGGCATTTGCATGACAAAACAAATTTATGCTGCACAATGATTTATATTTGCATCACTACCATTTTCAACTTTCACTTAACTGTGTATCGTCGTTTAACAAGCAACACTAACTTTCTTAATTTTTTGAAATTTCAAAGAGGAAGGAAATACTCAATTTTTCGCAACTACTAACGGTTATTTCTGAAATTTTTTAACATCTGGTATAGACATGGGACCGCATGTTCCTACCGCATGCGAAAAAATATCTAGATATAATCGTTATTGGTTGAGAAAAATTGAGTATTGCTTTCCTCTTTGAAATTTCAAAAAATTGAGAAAGGTAGTGTTGCTTGTTAAACGACGATATCGTTTAATAATTGACTAATAAAACTATTTTTTACTTCACTTTTCACTTGAAGAAGCAATGGCTTTAGCAAAAAAATATTTCATTGCACAATTAATGCCTTAATTAATAATTGTTAAGATAATAATCTAGTTCGAAATTAAATCTTCCATTTTTCATGTAATCGTTACACTCCTTTATATTGATTTACCCAACTTTTATTAAGAAACAAAAATATCATTCTGCATAGAATTAACATATTAAAATCATTAACAGAGTAGAACATATAAACCTTTAATATCTAAATAACGATTTCGCTAAGTTTTTTAGATATACATTTGAATTTTTGAGTAATTTTCTCTTTGTTTTGAATCGTGTTTGAAAGAGAGTATCCTCCATTAAATAGACATCGTAATAAAGTTAGTGAGAGTTTCGTATTTTACGAAGCAATTTCTCTAAGTGAATTTGAAAGGTAGGGTACACCCACTTTTACAGTAAAAATAAGGCATTATGCTCACGAAGGTCTGTTTATCCCCAAACCGAAGTTTCACTAACGTAACATTGAATTGAGCGTTCGTATCCTAAATGCCTTTTGCATGGGCAACAGATTAGTTCTTCCCCAACTTACTTAGTTCCATTAGTGTATTAACTAAGCCGGTTTAGTTTCCATGGTGCAATGTTCTAGCATGCAATTTGGATTCCACCTTGAACTTTAATAATCTCTTAATGTTTTGAATCCACTATAAATGTTGCGTTTAGTAACTTTTATTGATTATGTATTTTTTTAAATCAATACATTGAATTTTCAATCTGCATTTTCCGTTGTTTGCCTTTTGGTCCATTTACATACCGTTTAAATACCCTCGAACCTATTTTTAATTTTATCGGGCAATTGCTTTGAATACTATCAGCATTTATGAGCTTTTTTCTGTTTGTTGACGATTTATAGCTTTTTAAAATTCAGTTAATTGTAACTATTCAGATTATTAATAGTAACTTTTAATGATTATGTATTTTAAAAATCAATACATTGAATTTTCAAACTGCATTTTTCATTGTTTGTCTTTTGGCGTATTTACATACCGTTTAAATACTTGTCGAAACTATTTTTAATTTTTCCATGCAATTGCTTTGAATACTGCCACAATTGATGAGCTTTTCTCTGTTTGTTCGTGATTTATAGTTTTCGAAAATTCAGTAAATTGTTTCTTTGCGTTTTGCTGATTTCTGGTTTAAACGTTATTGACATTGTAGAATACAGCACAATAATATAAATACTTAATTAAGTAATTACATAGAGCTTCAATGTAATTAATGCCCTAGATTCGGAGCATTCAAAACTTGATTGCAGTAGCACCAATTCATTTCATTTCAAAATACTTTCGTAAGCTCATAACTATTACCCAAAATGCCCTATTAGCAAATTTTCTATTCCTTTATTGCTTCCATTTGTTATTTCTATAACTTTAGAGGCATCAAATGAGGTGCATTGTTTTTAAAATTGACCATCGAGGCATGACAGATAGAAATCTATTCTGTTATACAAGGTTTATTTATATATAGTATAATTATATAATATTATTCTAATATATAATATAAAATAATATATAATATGTTAATATAATAATATCTAATTGTTTATAATTAAAATTATATATAATTAAATTTTATATAATATTTAAATTAATATTATATAATATTATTATTAGCGTATAAATTATGCAGCCACGAACGTTGCTGAAGTTATAAAAGTGGTCTACTCATAAAAAAGTAAGCATGCTCTGAGCAATGAGACCACTCACAACCTCCCTTGCAGTGAAATGAGGATCCTCTCTTAAAAACTATTGGGTATATGGGGAAAAGCTCATTTGAAATTTATTTAAAGTTGTTTATTTAATAGGAAATGACGCTCCATGTGTATAAATAGCTTGAACAGGTGATGTTGATTCGTTGTACTGGTATTGAATTTGCCGTAGAGATGTTCACAAGGGTGGGCCGAAAAAATTGAATTTTGGGTTATGGAATTATAATATCGCAGGAAAGTTGCATTATCCCGTCAATAGTAATTGTGCAAAATTTCATTTTCATTGATTAATATCTTTTGCCTCCTCAAGATGGCCGAAGTTTCGAAAAACTGCCAAAAAAGGCCATTTTTTACTAAAAATAATAAAAATTAGAAAAAAGGATAATCCTTTTCTAATAGAGGGAAAATGGTCTACCAGTCCATCATAATTAACTGTAAAAAATTAAACTAGATCGGTTAATAACTTTTGCCTCCTCAATACGGCCACAGTTTTTCAAAAAACCGCAAAACATGATATTTTGATACAACTTTTTTAGTAGTGCAAAAATACATTTAGTTAAGCCCTTACATTTTTGATTATTCATATCATTATTCATTAATATACTATTATCAGCTGTTAAAAGCTTCATGGAGTAAATTACATCATCTTGTGCTCAAATGAAGGCATAATTGCCCGTGACGCTAAAGTATTTCTAGCTGTAATAAAACGTCCTCGCGTCGGCGCAGATCAGAAGAAAAAACGCCGGTTAAAACTGCATAGGATATATCCAATAGATACTTCTGATCTTTTCTCAAATCTGTGGCCGTTACTACCGGCATTTCACAATAAATTGTCTTAAATTTTGCTACTGGCAAGTTTTCACAGTTCACCAGACTTTTACCTATAGGTAGAGAATATGTGCGGTTGTACATATTCAAATACATGTTTTAGAAGGAGCTCGTTGAAATGTAAAAGACATACTAACCACTCTAAAGATTTTTTAAATTCTTCCTAAAGAAGCACAATGACATCGTATTTGTGCCCTGTATTTACTATGGTGCCATAACATCCTATTGCTAGAATGGTTTTCGAGTTAACTTTCTTTTTCATCAAACAACTTATGATATTTGTGCTGATACAAAACGCCGAACCTGATGTAGGAGTTGGTCAAAATATTGCGATCCTGGTTCTATTAAAATTGATAAATGTTCCTCTACAATTTATTTTCGGTAAATTTTATTACCTTCCTTTATTTGGCAAAGTGTCTTGTCTTTACGACCGCCGAAGAAAATTGCAATTGAATCATCTCTTACAGTATGCTATTTTTCATTGCTATGGAGCCGAAGTTCAGATCTTTTCGACGATCTATCCCTTCTCACTTTATTTTTATCCACCACATGAGATGTATCTACCTCAGATATAATGTCAAAGTCTTTCAAAATAGCTGAAGTTATAGCAGCAGCTGCTCTATTGGAAACATTGTACCTATCATAGACCGTAGCAGTTGCAGGAAGATGAGTTCTCACCTGCGAAGTGGAAGGAAGGGAATAATGAAAGCTAATTTCAGGGTCATTTATGCCATTCAAGTTTACCATCTCTTGTTCTTCAGCAGTAGCAAGTTGTTTTTCACCAAAATCAGGATCTGGTGACTCTTCTTCTTATTCTTTAACTGAATTGATTTTTGAATTATAGTGTTTCCTTTCGGCTTTTTTTCTGCAACGCACTTGTAGTAGGAACATCAACACAACCAATAAAGCTGACAAACTTGCATATATGTGACAAGTATAGCGCATGCTCCGTCATTGCCTGGCTACTAGACATTACATTTTTTAAAACTGGGCTCTTTTTGTTTGAAATTGTTATCGTAGGTTGCTCTCTTTCTGAAAACGAGTCATTTGGGCGTCCCGAAGCTGTGCTCGGGGACAACGGGACAGGCTAGCATTACACGGGACGTATGGTCACATTAGGCATGCCATTACTAATAAGTTTTAAAATTCCAAGGCGTGTGCACTTTCTCGTTAATACGCAATTAATACTTCTCTAACTGCGAATTCTCTTCCGAGGACGAAATAGCTCGCGAAATTCCCATGCAGCAATGATTGCTACACTCCCTTTGGCACGACTTTCGGAATATTATTAGCGGCAGAAACTGAAAATGTCTCCGTAGTTCGCTGCCTCAAGAAACAAATAGTTTGCAAGTCCTCCCTTTTCTCTACCTAACTGTCACGCGTCCTACTTGGCGTTCCCTGAAGGTCTGCGAACCGAAAGAGTTGTGTCTGTTCTCTCGGAGAAATTCCGACTTTTTATTTTCCTTAGACTGTGTAGTATTCCGCTACGTAAATAATAATGACATAATGTTTTTCTTTTTGTAACTCGACGACGTAATAATCTACATCCATTTTTGTAATTCCATTCACTTGTCTTTAGCATTTTAATAAATCATCCACTTGGAAATGGAATGTCGGAAATTCTCACTGCGACAGAGAGGGTGTGTGTTTCGAATGATGATATTTATTCAGCGAGGTGTATAATAGCAACGGCACGTGTTAAATCCTCTTTATTTTAATAGACGTTTTTATTTCTTCCTTTTTCTGCGTTGCTGGTTTCATTTGGTTATTGCAAACATTTCATATTAATATACTTCTTTCTTTTGCTCCTGTTATCTTTTCCTTGCAATGCGGTACTGATACAGATTCCAGCAGACATTCTCCTCTGCTTACTTGACGTGTACAGCAAATGTAGCACTAAACGATTAGGTTTCACTATCCTTGTGAAACTCGTCTGACTCTCCTTTAATCACCCGTCAGATAGTTATTCAATTTGTGAAAGATTTGTTGGTTATGAAGGAAAACATGAATACATAACACAACAGGCGTTCAAAAGGAGGACAGTTCTTGTCCTCTAATGACTTGGAAAGACGGATAAGTACCCGCCTTTTTTAGAGGATATTTGAGATTTCGTCTAGCCAGTAAAAATTTACTAAATGTTTTAACCCTTTCAGGAGCGATGGTTTCCTATCGAAACCACTTTTTTAACAGTTTTTCTCAGCCAGGCGGTAGTCTTTTGATGAAATATAGAAGAAAATTGTATTTTAGTGTCTAATGAAGAAAACAGATGAAAGCGCAAATTCAATATTTTTCTTATGCATTTATATACCTATCGCGTCGTTTTCACAAAAAGAATATTGCTTGAGACCCTCAAAAGTTTAAGCAAATTCTATGGCATTGCAGTTTGTTAGAGCAACTTATCTATCGAAAGGGGCAGAACACACGTTGTAATATACGACGAGAAAGAATGTGATCCTTTATAAGTGTGCTGAATTTTGGGCTAAGAGTAAAAAGCTAAGAGTATCGGAAGGTCGAGGAATGGAGACCACATTCCTCCAGATATTTGTCATGTATGCAAACCTGGTAATTGCTAAATTTCCCTCCTGTTGCTGTGTTTTGAAAGTTTGGAAAGAGTGTGCCAGTTTATGTGTCGTTTTCGTTATTTGGCGAATCAAAATAACGAACTTTTTCTCCATATAGCGCGAATTCAGCTAAAAAGTGAAACGCTAACCTAATAAATAATTCGAATTTTCATAAATGTTTTAATCATTAAACAAGTAAAACTATATGATTTTTTAATGCCATGGTACAATAGTTAATTGGGAAGTTTGGAAATTGCATTTATGACAACAGTACTGAGGGAAACGTTTTTTTCGTAGAATATCGTTTAATAGGACTCTGAGGAATAAATTTGAGTTGAAAAAACTCTCTTTATATTTATAATTATGAATTAAATAAAAATTAGGGAAGCTCAAAATAGATTTGAAGCTTTAAGACGTTAGACAAACAATCGAAAATTTCACAAGTAACGATTTTAGAAAGAAAATTGACTTTGCAAATATTTTTATTAAAAAATTTGAAACCAAATTTCATTTAAATATTATATCTGTAACCTTTATCTAACTCAAAAAATATTTAGTAGGCATAATAACGTTGTCAAAATCAGTTCAATAGCAATGGAATGAAAATGAATCGAAAGCTGAAAAGTCGAGAAGACACTGCTCAAAGAGTTTTCCTGCCCCTTCAAGACTTTTTAAACTTTATCATAATTCGACTTCGACTTCGATTTGATATAAATTTCCTTTTCTCGTGATATGGGTTTTTTCCGGACGTTTTACGTTGTACAGTAAACTCTCGCTACAACGATATCCGATGCAACGCTAAATCCCTCTACAACAATAAGATTTTGTGGTCCAGGTGAATTTGCATAGAATATAATGTTAATCTCCCCTCAATATAACGACATTCTTCTGTAGAGCAATAAACCCCTGTACAACAATGTTTTTTTCAATCTCAACACCATTTTCTTCCTCTGTAACAATATTTCTGTTTCAAAATACCTGGAAGCGAAAGATCGAACCAACTGCACTTCAATTTTGCAGCCTTTTGACATGGGTATAATCAAATGCTTCAAGGGATATTACAGAAGGCGGTTGGTGGACTCTATACTCATAAAAATCGAAAATAAAGTAGAAGAGCCTTTTAAAGCTGTAAGGAAAAGTGAGTGAGTATTGCTGGTTGTTGAAGGGAAGTTACGTAAAAAAACAATTCGTAATCGTTGGAAAAAAGTGGGCCTTTGTTTCATGGAGGATGGGCAAGCTGATAATGACGAAAATTCCAAAAATGGCGATGTTTCAGATGTTGAAGAATGTGTTAAATTGCTCCAAAATTTAATAATTGGTTTTAAGTGCCATTCAACAATAGCCGAAACAATAGAATGGTGCAAATTGAGAATGTTATTCCTCTTGAATTATTAAGAAAAATTAACTGTATTTCTTTAAATTGTAATATATGGTTTGTTGCAAAGGACATATATTGTGATGGTGGAGTTGAAGGAAAATAGATACTATTAATCAATTTTAGTTAAATTAGTTTTAATAAACAAGAAATTTTGTTAATTTTATTTTCTTCATATACTATTTTATAAGCAATGAAAATGCCAAAAAAAACCAGTTTCTAATATCTAAATCCGTGTCTCTCTTTGCACCTCTGTATTTTGAATACTGGATCACTGTGCACCTTATGTAGTGCACAGTGAGGTATGACAATTATTTAAGAATTTAAATTCTAAAAAAAATTAATAGAAATACTTTTTTATTTGAAACATGATAAATCATGGTATGTAATGAATTATTTGAACTTTTGGAGTAATTTTATAAAAAAAAAATGTGTGTTTAAGCGGCACAACTCTACTTTCATACAAATAGATTTAACATGACATTTTTGGATAAATCAGCTTAGTAAAAACTTATCAAAGAAATAAATATAACCACATTTATTTGAGTTATTAGCAATGTTTTAAATACTCTAATATAATTTTTGTGTACTTTAAAAAGGGAACCCTTTTTCATGCGTAAATATTGACTCCTTGAACATTTTGAAAATTCTCCTTGAAAACTCCTTAAATACACCTTGATTTTTAATTTAAAAAATCAGTAAGAACCCTGAATAATGATTATTTTCGAGCATTAGACTCTATGCAAAGCTTGTAGTTGACTTATCAGTTAAAAAAATGAATAAGCAAACGAAAATATTGGATTTTTCAATATATAAGTTTCTCAGGTATGTGAACTATTTCATTGTATAGCTGAATTTTAAAATTTTCGTATCCTTTAACAATCATTAACACTCTGATGATGCTTTTTTGCAAAATGTATATTGTTGTATTGCGTCCACATTAAAACAACCAAGGTTTTAAGTTTTTATATCGTAATTATATCGCCCTTGATATAACAATACATCCCTCAATAACAATATCTTTATTTGGTCCCAAAAGTATTGTTGTAACGAGTTATTACTTCATATCAAGGATATAAGCATATATTGCACAACACAAGATTCCACTTGACATGAACTTAGCAATGAGTGATTTTTAGGACCTATTAATTGCAATAATTGATATCACCGATTTAAAGGTTCAAATCATCAAATCAAGATCAAAAATGAATTTAAAAATGTAGTGATTAAAAATACGTTTTGATTGCGTTTCGAAAGTATTGCTTTCCTTTTCGTGTACCTAATACATTTATATGAAGATAAATAAGTTGAATGTTAATGACTTCTAAGCTCCTAATTTTGACTGCTACTTGATCAGACTTTAATTTCAACAAATCTTTTAGCAAAACCCAAAAACCCTTTCATATATTCTCATATCTTTTGAGAGTCACTAAAAATACCATAGTTTCTATAAATTTGTGTAAACTGTGTGTTATTGGTCTAATAATGTTGTTTAGAAATCACATTGCCACACTCTCAGTAAGTTTTCATATTGGTCTCAGTCGTTATTAGGGAATCTGGGCTTCAATTAATACCTCTATGCGAGAATTTCCATTGCTATCGCTTCGACATATTATTTGCCTCCAAAATCCTTTGAAAAGTTCTTGACAAAGGAATTTCCATCCCTATACTCCGTCATTCAGTAGTATACATTTGAAACTTTAGGCTTAGATAGTTGTTAATTGTCTATGGTAATTTCAGCCAACATTGCAGCTGACGGGTTCATTTGACAGGAGTTTAATTTATTTCTCCCAAATTAACCGAAAAGCCTTGAGTAATATACTGTACTAGGTATTAGTATTGATAATGATTGCAATATTCAAAAGTTCCAAACATTATCTCGAGCTGAATGTTAAAATATTTTTATAAGATTAACGACAGTTTTGCGCGATTTTTCTGTTAATGCAAAATCACAAAATGTCTAACCTCTGTATTTATGTTTTGTTTTAAATTCACTTTTTAATAAATAAAAATATTTCTATCACTTTTGCTCAGTTATGGCATATTATTATAATCAATACAGATGAATTTAAACGTCAACCCAAGAACTGAAATGTGAAATTTTATTCTAAATAACTACAAATTTAAAATCTGAATCAATCAACTGATAATTTCTGATTGAAATTCTATAAATTGTGAAACATAATTAATTTATGTTTTAACAAAAAAATTTCTATTTGAATATTTCATTTTGTATGATCTTTAAATCCTTGCTATTTATTCACCCATTTTTTTTCAATGCATTTATTGTTTTTCGTTCCGTCAGTTGCTTCCTAAGAAATAGTTTTGCACATTACGTACAAATAAGAGAATGATAAAAAAAAGTTTTTAATAAGTTAATGAAATAATAGTTTACCATAAACTAAAAATGATCCGTGTGAATAAAAAGGGGCATATAAAATATAGAATACCATCGTTTTGGGTAATTATTTTTTTAAACTAAATTTAGTGATTTTAAGAATGTGTCTCATTTGCTAACATAACAATTTTTAGGCCTAAAGTCTCATACATATTGAGAGTATATTTTTAATACTTGAGGCATATCCCATGCGAAGTCGGTTTCTTTATTAATAAAAAATAATGTTAAGATTCAGTTAAGGTCTTAAGAAATTATAATCTAAATAGGATTTCAATTTTTTATTATCAAAATTTAAAAGCTGTTTAAATAGAACTACTTGAAATTGACAATATATATACTACATAAACATATATATATTACAGTAATTTTTACTATTTTAAATAGAATTCCTTGTTTTAAATTTTTCATTTAATTTCATCAGTAAGTTTCCACATAGAACTTAATGACAATAGTAGGATTTTATTCCTTTCATTAGATGTCTTCTTAATGCTTCATTCCATTTGATGACACTTATTAGTATGAAATGATGAAACCATTATTTTCCATTCACTGTTTTTTTAAATTTTTAATTTGATCTTATACCAGTAACCACTATACTTGATTGTTCTAAAATTTCTTAATTAAATAAGTCGATTACGGTTTTATGATCCTTTTTTCATAAATTTTATTTTTTACCTTAATGTGCGTTCAGAAGCCTTTTTTTTTGTTTATTTCAAATCTGAAGATTAATTTATACTTCAAAAAGTTTTCAGCTCAACGTAGTAACAACTTTACCCTTGATTTTTAACTGCAATGTCATTTATGAATTGAATTTCAATTCTTCTCTCTTTTTTCGAAGTTTTCTCTAAAATTTGAAAAATTTTATTACATGCTTTCTTTGCAATTCAAATATTTCATTCTTGACATGAATTATACTGTATTTTTTTTTTCATTCAAAAGCCGCTTTTAAACTTATATCTGGTTCATTCTTTTATACCTGGCAAAATTTTCTATTACCTGTCTTCATCACGCGTAACTGGCATGCTTATATTCTGAAATACGGATTATACATTGGACTTTTACTGATTCCATCACGTTTCTTGTTAATATTCATAAAACTTGCTTCGACCAGTCATTTTATAAGAAACGTAGAAGTCGAAACCAGTTTTGTCAAGAATGCAGTTTTTTCTCAAATTCAGGTTTTACAATCCATGCGGAAGCGTGGAAGAAGACAATCATTTTGATCATTATCATATTTTATTCTACAGACTTCGCTAACAATGTCACATTTAAAGGAAAATGTCTTTATAAGCTCATCCGATCAGAACAACTCTATAACTGCCAAGAGATATCGCTTTCATTTTCATTTCCCTCTCTTAGTGTTTCTTTTTCTGCCGAACATTAATTTTCTTAACTATTAGTATAATTTAAGCTACATCGAAACGGTTTATGAGCAGCTATATGAGTAATATCAAAGCTACATTGATTATCTTTCTAATCAACGATAAGTTTTTTCTGATAATGTCGCTGCTACTTTTACCGATAAAACATTTTCTCTCTATGAATATAATTAGTGGTAAGATAGGATATGTAGCAAAAACAATATAAATACTGTATCCACTGATTAGAGATCCAAAAAATGTCTGATATATTGCAATTCAATGCGACATCGTTTAACTATTTTGGATTCTATTGATTTTCTTCTCCTTGTTTTATCTATTAAATGCATTTCTATCTGTCTATTCGCTTTTATCTGTAAATTAACATATTGATTTTCACATTTCCTTTGCAGACAAATAAATTATATTCTTTTGTTTGAGAATAAAATTTACTTACGCGTAAGAAAACGTAAGTTTTCATGAATCTCAGAAATATTTAGTTACATTTAAATTATGTGTTACTCTCTGAAACTACCAAAAAGTGACTTCATTTCATGAAACAGTTAACCATTTCTAGTACGAAACATTTTAAAAATATTTTCGTTCATAAGGCGGCAAAAATATTGTAAATACGACTGTTGTGCAGTATAATGAGTCTTACACGTCTGATTTTTGAGCCAGGCCCAAAAAATAAAAACATGGGCCCGTTACGACTCATTATTTTAGCTTTCTGGAAAAGTACCCAAAGTTATGAAGTCAAATAAAATATGAAAATTTTAAATACTCAATTTACACTAAAAAAATTTGGAAAAACACTATGCTCCGAGGTTTTTTTTATTGTTTTATATAATTTCAAACACTTTTTGTTGAAGAAAAAAACGCAATTCTTCTTGCTTTCCGGTTCGACCAAACACGATACATCTGACCCCAAGCCCGGTTTGGGCAGTTTTCTAGTGTATACTTAACCAATATTTTTTATGTCTCTCAACAAAACTAATGTAGCGGGAGATTAGAATTAAGGACTCCCTATTTAGAACACTGTAGAAAAAAATGTTCGCGAAAATGTCAAAAATCAGAAGTATGTATTGCAGAACATGGGAAGCCGAATGACACAAAAAATTTTAAAAAACGAGCGACAGGGCGAAAAGTTAATAATTTAGTCGCCATAGTATATTAATTCAATCATATTTTTAATATTCATTACGAATGGTAATTGTTATAGGCCAGGGGTGGCTCGTGCCTAGGGACTGCGGCATTGCAAAAACCCCCAGTTTTTTCATTATGTAAATTTAATAAATTTATTTTATATCGTATTTAATATTTAAATCTTTCAAAAATCTAATAATTTTACTTTAAACGATTTCGATCTTCAAATAAACCACTACGAAAAATTGAGGCAGAAAACTAAGTTCTCTTATTTATTTACTACCAGAAGATTATACGCAAAGGAGTATGTAACTAAAACGAGAACTGTGGATCGTTCCAGCACCGAATTCCGCCTGCGCGCATGCGTAGTTACAGAGCGCAGGCTCTCCCTTCCGTTTCCTATCACTTTTTAAAGCTGAAAGGGAATTGTCGAAGTCGTCAGCACCAGGTAACAGGGCCAGAGAAATACACAGAGTGTATTTCCTTGGCCCTGACCAGGTAAGCTAGAAACGGAATTTCACACATTTTTCCACAGTGGAAATTTTTTTCGGGCGCTTAAAACTTTGAAAATAAGTAAGGAAATTAAGATAATTAATAATTAAATAAAAATTTAATTGAAAACGTTTATAATTTTAAATTTGAATGAAATTTCTTACAATCCAAAGGATTTGTTCGATCATTTTTAGTTGTAATTGCTGATGAAATACTTATAAGAAATTTCCTGCGATACAAATCTTTTCAAAGTTTTAGAAACCCCCAATATTCTGTATAATCCTATTAAGGATCATGGTTCAACGTTTTAGAAGCCTTGATTTAGAATAAAACACGGTTTGCTTCGAGGAACAGAATTTCTGAAAGGACATTTATAAGTATAGGATTCCCATTTTAAAATATCATAGTTTACCTTTAGATAGATGCAATAGAACAAATTACTCCTTTTTTTTCTTTTTTATCTTGGCAATTCCCGTTACTACATACTACATCAGAACTTGAAGTCTACTTCTTAACGTTAAAAAAATAATAAAATATTCTCCAACGTACACAATATGAATCAGGATAGGTTATATGTAGCTTTTTTATTTAAAAGATAAATCTTTTTTCAATCGGCATACAAGCATCAAGGTCAATGTTTTTCATCTCTCCGCTGGAAAAGAAACAAGAAGAATGGCTTTTTATTTTAATTTTTAATGATAATAATAAATAGTATTTGCTTATTCTTATTTTTATATTACGTTGTACCATAACATTTTTCTTCTTAATTGATAAAAAAAAATTTTATTTCTGTAATATACTGTTATTTTATTGTTCAGCCGCAGCTGTGTGAATCTTTATAAATGTAGTTAGGAATTCAGGAAAAGAAAATGGGAAACAAATTTCGAGTTTAAATTTTTTATTAAAATTAATTTGTTGAAAAACTTACCAATTAGAAGAGAAAAAAATATTATAAGTTTATTCTTTAAATATAAAACTGCTCAAAGTTAATGAAAAAGACAAAAAAATGTAAGTGGTACAAATATGCATCACTATACAGTGAAGGATTAAAAGTTACAGCATCACCAAGTTTACATTACACGAGATGCCACTTGTTATAGGGGTGCATTAGATATAAACAATCGATATAACCACCCAAATATCAATATAGTAATTGCATATAAGTTAGAGTAAACAGTTCAAAGGCAAAAAATTATCGCTTTTACCAGTTTTTTTGCATCATTTGTTATCCCTTGTTATTAAATGGATACTGCCAGGTTTTGCTGTTTTTATGAGCCCTGATTTTGCCTCTGCAATCCTTTGAACGTAAATACTTACGTATAGTAAATTCAAGAAAATAAGAGAGGTTAGTAAAAAATATCTCTGATCGATTTAAACTTACAGAATAGAGAAAATAATAAGCTCGTTTGAACTCATCAAATGGATGCAATCATCTAATTATTGTAACATGCAGTAGAATCCCGGTAATCCGGACACGCGCTAATCCGGAACCCTCGGTAATCCGGACGGTCCATGGAGAATGATGCAAACCCGAATCCTGCTCTGATCCAACCCATGGATCAGAATGTTATTCAAAATATCGAGCTGGGATATCGCAAGTTGCTTCTTACGGCGATTCTCAAAGATCCTCTGCGCAATGAAAACTTGAAAAAACACAGACAAATGTAAATTTAAAAGATGTCGTGTTCAGTCTTGCTAAATGGGCATCTGTGTCTACATTGCTGATCAACAAGTCGTGGAAAAATTTGCTTCCCAATTTTATTGATTCTGTAAACTCCATCAAAATTTCTCATTCAGAGGCTAGGGCGGCACTCAACACTTCATTACAGTGGGCTGAAGAGCACAATTTTGATGCACACAGAAATGATGCTCCTCAGACGTTTAAGAGACCGCGCATTTGAATTAAAAATTGGAACGGCCGCGCAAAGAAAAATTTCTGACTTTTTTGGACACTGATTATGTTCATTCACTTGCATCGTGTTCATTCAGTTTATCCATACAGTGTTAGTTCATACAAATATACCATAGTACCTATACATACAATTTTTGAAAAAAAAGTGTTTTACGTTATTTTTTAAAAACCTCGCTAATCCGGACGTCCATGTGCCTGAATTCGTCCGGATTACCGGGGTCCTACTGTACTTATCATTTATGCTAAGAAATAAAATGTTTCATTTGACATTCTGTCTTTTTTGTTACTTTTTTATTGTTAGGAAGTCAATTTCTATGACAACTCAATTTCCGCTTAAAACTCAATTCAGGGTATTTTACATCCACATTGTGAAATGTAATAAAAAAAGCAGAATAAATTCACAAATCCCATGGAAAGCTCACAAGTTTGATTAAGATCTGCATCAACAAAGGAAGAAATGGAAACACTTCCTTGAATTCTCCTCGTATTCCTTATCCGTTGCGGCTAGAACACGTCAGAGTTACTGTCCTTTCATCTCAGTCCATGTGACATTCGTTTACCGGCGATCAAGATATACGGAAACTTGATCAAGAACATAGCAAACTGTCTTGGAATCTTCCTATTCTGTGGCATGAATAAGCACTTGTATTTTCATAACTAATCCCTCGCTCGGCATTTTCACCAAAGATATTAATTTGGCTTCTTCAGAAATGCGCAAAATTCACCCAAGAGAATATGAAACTAGAATTGATGATCCGTGAATTAGGATATTTCCGCTTTCCATCATGAATAAAAAATTTCTTTTTATTCTATAATATTATTCAACAATGGAACTAAATGTGGGGTTAACTACTGGAGAGATGCATAAAATTCAACCAAAACGCTTTTTACACTGTAATTGAGAATCAGTGAATTACGATTATATTTATTTAAAAATAAATCTGAAAACTTGATTGTATTTAATCCACCAACTGAGGCAATTTTTTTACTTTTTCTATATAAAATTTTGGGCTATATCTAATCGCTGTATATATGCAACGCTCCCAATTAATTACGAATACTTTCGCAAAAAATCAAAATCGTTATTTATATGAAACGGTAAAATTGTACATCACATTGCATGGAATTATTGAAAACTAATTTCTACGTCGGCCGAGGCAAGGTTAAGACAGTTTTTCTTTTATTAATATACAAAAAAGTAAAGGAAATTTACCAAAACGTTCAGTAAAAAGTAAGGCTCTTCCGCTATCTCTTATGTCTGCTTTTTTTCCAAGTTATTTAGAAATTCTGGTTATTTTTATTGCAATACATAAATATTTGTTTTACTTCTGTAAAAGAACGCAGTTCGACTTCATTCAATAGAAATGATTCAAATATTAATGGATCCAAATTCTATGAATTAATTTATTTGCGAAAATGAAACGACTTCTGGATGGAACGAAAATAATATAAAATTAAGGTATTTCAAACTTAACAGTATTATAATATATTTTATATTTACTGAACAGAGTTCTGTAAATATTTAAGAATATATTATATACAGATACAGAATATATTATATATGTTCTGTATATTATATATATTCTGTTCTATATAATATTTAAGAATATATTATATTACAGAACTCTGTTCAGTAAATATTTAAATATCTGAAAATTAATAAAAGCCATTAAATTTAAACAACTGAAACATCATTTTCATCTAATTAATTATGCTCATCATGGTATAAAATATTTTTTGCGTAGTTTTAATCGACTGAATTTGATTCATGGAAGCATTTTCTAAATATTCTGAAAAAAGATTCCCATGTTGAAGGGAACTTTTTGTCTTTCTAATGTTTTACTTGGTTTTCTTCAGTTTAATAATAGCAGTTTTTCTTTCATATTCAATTTCATCCGATTTTAATAAAATGTAATTAAATTAATTCCGGTAAATAACATTAAATATAGCGCCAATTAGTTTTAATAATTAATTGTTCAAATTTAATTGAACTATCTGTACAATCCAGCAGTATAGATATATATCATTTAAAATTCAATTTTGTCTGCAAGCAACAAAATAACAAAAATCTTTCATTTATTATTTTTTTATATCAAAATGTTTGAAATATCAGTTATAACAATCTGAATTGTATTTAAAATACTAAGCACTGTACATTAAATAAACGCTGGATATCTGCCTGGACAAATAAACATAAAATTTGCTAAATGCTAAGCAATTATTTTATAAAATCTTCGAATTCCAAACATTCTTATCCTCTTGATTGCATTTATTTAGTCCCACGTTGTTTGATTTGGTATAATATCAATCCTCAAAAATATAGTTCAACGTTAATTATACGGTGTAACACAACGAGGCATAACCAATAAGGAAGGCGCGTAATTAGTATTCGACAACCCACATTATTATTTAATTAGAGAATATATTACCTATCCTTGCTTTAATGAGTAGAAATTTGAGTCTATTCTTATTTAAAATTCTTGTCGCATGAATAAGAAGTCTGGAATAGACTGAGCGTCTATTTAAGAATGTAAATATGATTGAGAACCAAAATATTTTAATTCGTTCACATGTATGACTGTTGCGACATTTACTCGTATGTTTTCATTTAACGCTGATAAATTATTTTGGAAGAAGTTAGACTTCATTTACTTGAGATGCTTTAAAAATCAATTAGTAAGAAAAATAATTGTTTCAGCTCTGGAATATTTGAAATAATTTAGAGGTGAGAAAATTATTTTTGAAGTGCGACCAAATGCATTATTTCAATAAACCTGACTTAAAACAAATATAAACCTTAAGAGAATGTAGAAAAATCACATTAAAACACATTTCTTTTAATGTTACTTACCCAACACATTAGTCTTTTCTTAACAATTTCATTACAGTTGATGTGCAACTAAGTGACTTGGAATTCATTCACCTCGTGAAACTAATCTGTCCCTTTTCTAATGACCCGAAAGATAGACTTACTATCCTGCCCTATACATTACCCAATGTGTAATGAGTAAATTAGTGGCCAATAAGGAAGGGAATGAACCCTATCTGTGACTGGAAATAATGAAAGATGAATTAACCCTTTATTTACTGAATTTACCTACTAGCAACTTTTTAATTTCGTTTTTTAATCATTAGATAATTTTTGTATGTAGAATAACCCTGGGAATGAGGAAAACACTTTTTAATTAATTAAAATTACTTAATTAATTAAATTAATAATTGAAAAATTTTACTTTCTGCCTTCAGCTGCCATTTACTGCTTGTTATTGAAACTCCATTCTCCGTGTTCTTGTGAATACTGTCAGGAAAAACGGCCATATTGCGAAGGTATGAACGTGATTAAAGCAGTACTTTAAAGTACCGTCAGTAGATAGAGGGTTAAGGAGAAGGGAAAGCACTTTCCTCTTTCTATCAAAATAAAGTTGTAAGAGGGTGTTTTACATGTCTTCTATCCTGTACTCTGAAAGTGAAGGAAGCAATAATTTAATCTATATTTGTATTTTGACGTTTAAAAGTGTGCTTGATTTAATCATTTAAATAAAACTCAGTATTCCCTTATAACAAAAAATAATATGAATAAATCGAATACGTTTTCGTAACTTTTGTTGTGCTGGAAGCGAACTTCACAACTTTTTTTCCATTCAAAAAATTCTTCATTATAACATTATCGAAATATTCTGTAAAGTATGTGCTTACTTTTGATAAAAGAAATGATTTTTAAAAAAGTATCAATAATTCAATTCAAAACATCAAACGTATTATTTTTTTCATAAAAATTTACCTTAAATGAGGCATAATTTTTATTATATATGTTATTTACACTCATTTCTTATTTTTAAAAATTCAACTGATTTACTCTGAAAGTTTATTTTATTTTTATATTTGACTTGATTATCATATATCCCTTTAACAGACATCATACTATAGAAACAAATAAAATGTCTACAATCATATTCTCGAATTGCATACTAACAAAAACACTAGAAACTGAAGTGCATTATACCCAAATAATATTTCCTCTACAAAATATTTTCTTGTACAGGCAAATTCCCCTCTACCTTTAAGCAAACTGGCCCATTTAATTTTGTCAATAAATCAGTTTTAGCAACTTCAAAAGTGATCGCATTGCTGTCTAACGCTCTTCAGCCAGAGTGAAAGAATTTGAAGTGAATGAAAAGCTTCAATACTCAACTACGCTACAAAGAAAGCTTAGAATTCCCATTCATAATTCATATAACCAAGCTCCTAATGAATGAGTCGGTGATTTTATAACTCGGAAATGACAGCGCGCTGTGAAAGATATCTTAGCTGTCTTCTTAGAAAATTTACGAAAGCGGTTATCAAAGCTGTAGTAGCCTTAATAAAGCGTTTGTCATAAATAACTTTCATTTATAATTTTACTTGAGTTAACCGTCTGTTACTATATTACTTTCATGCAGTGATAAATTTCTTAACAAATGGAAATATGCTGAGCTTTATTTTATGGGTATCAGAAATAGTTCAAGAAATATATTATTTCGACCTGAATTTCAGAGTAATGCAGATTTCTAAAATAAAAAGCTAAAGTTTCTTACAGTAAAATGGCTGCAAAAAAAAGTTTATTTATAATGAAACAGTAAAATGCTACCCTTAATTTCCTTAAAATTTACTGTTTTACTTTAGTTTTAAATAAGAAATATATCGAAAATTTACTACATAGCTGTAATATTTAAGATGCGTAAAAATTAATAATGATAGAAGTAATCGTTAAGGACACGGGAAACAAGTTAATGGAATTCGTTATTCTCATTATCACTGCAAATAACTCAAATTATGTAATTAATTAGAAAAAGTTTAAAGAATTTTATTATTTGTTCGAATCTAAACTATATCGTCTCTTCAAAAACAACTGCTAGTGTCTCTTATATTTCCGAAAATTTATATCTTGTTACTCGTGAACGATGTAAGAGTTCAACTCAATGAACGTGGAGTTCAACTCATTAGCTAATAATGAAGTGGTTTGCAAGGTAGTTCAAGTAAAGAAACAGTTAAAGAAGAGAAGTTTCAAAAAATTACAGAAATTCAACCGTACAGATTTACTTTACGAACAATACACACCAATCTACTCCAGACCATCTGCTCTCGTGTATGGAGCTGGAGAAGGGGAACCTCTTTGAAAGTCCTGCGCTGGTTCGTGATTTTCTGTGGGAGAGCGGACTCTTGGACTTGTTTTAGCTGAGGACTAGAGTTCAACTCAACGAACGTGGAGTTCAACTCAACGAACGTGGAGTTCAACTCAACGAACGTGGAGTTCAACTCAACGAACGTGGAGTTCAACTCAACGAACGTGGAGTTCAACTCAACGAAAGTGGAGTTCAACTCATTAGCTAACAATGAAGTGGTTTGTAAGGTAGTTCAAGTAAAGAAACAGTTAAAGAAGAGAAGTTACAAAAAATTACAAAAATTCAACCGTACAGATTTACTTTACGAACAATACGCACCAATCTACTCCAGACCATCTGCTCTCATGTATGGAGCTGGAGAAGGGGAACCTCTTTGAAAGTCCTGCGCTGGTTCGTGATTTTCTGTGGGCGAGCGGACTCTTGGACTTGGTCTAGCTGAGGACTAGAACAACAACTTTACGAACAAATTTACAACAATTATTCTCTGTGGCTGTTAATGTCGTAACACTGTGTTATTTTCGTAATTAAGAGGGACAAAATTATTTAGCCCAAACTCAGTGGGTTAAATAAACGGTTGCAGTTTTTTTATGAAATATAAAAGCACGGTAAAAGTTTTAAGACATATATTTTAGCATAACTATAAATGATTTTTAATATCTGAATAGGCATCATTGATATACTAAATAAACTTTCGTGAAAGCAATTTTTACCTGAAAACCTCCTCTTGTATCTATTTTGTTCCGCCCCATCACAAGCCCACTTCACTATTATGTCCTGAGTTCTCAGGTCTCTTATAGATTTTAAGACCTCTTCTTGCACTTTGCACAATCGCGTAATAGTGTGATACATTAGAGATTGCAATTTTATTTCTGCGCAGGTTTCTGTTGTATTGACGTCACTCAGATAGCACAGCTGTTCTGCCGCTTTAATTTTATGATAAACTGGATGCATGCTCTTATGTATTTTGTTTGTTTGCTGCCGTATTACATTACCGTATTATGTTGACGTGTAGAGAAATTTGCCTCGACCATCAAAGATAGCATTTGGTCTTCCGAAAGACCACTATTTTTAGGCTTTAAAAACGCTTCTTGGCTTTTTTTATTGTAGTGCCTCTTCTTGGAGAAAAATGGCACAATTTATTTACAATTGCTGCTGAATCTTTTTTGCCTTCTCTGAGAAGCAGTACTTGAGCCACCATCGATATCTCTTCCTGTCTTAATGTGTCCATGATGTGTTGAATCCGCGAACTTTCAAAGTCTTTTTGTGGTCTGTCGGTTCTTCTACCCGTCCAGGATTTAAAATAGTTTCTATACTTCCTGTGGCAATATCAGAAAATGAGATGCATTTATCTAACCACGAAGAATTGGTTTTTAGGAAGTTTTCACTGTGGCTGTGCAACTTCAACCATTTCTGTTCAAATTTTTGGATAACTCTTCTGATCATAACTTTTAAAGTTTTTAAACTGTCTTCTGAAAGAAACTGGGCACCAAGTTCATGTAATATGTAACTGAACAAAGCACCTATTCTTGATTCTTTGGCGTTAACAAACCAAACGTCGGAAAAATTTCGGCGCAACATTTGAGTAGTCATTTGTAATGAAGGAAAACTTCTATGAGTTTCTCAAATATTCGAAAGAAAATTCAATTATTTAGTACAGGCCAATTATTAGTTACAGGTAATTCTTTCATGAAAGCACAATTACGCATTGGTATAATGCGATATAATATACTAAAACTCAAATTAAAATTGACTTCGTCGTTTCTCTGGCACGGAAAAAACTACGATTTATTCTTATGGTGTTCATGATTAAATTAAAACACATATTAGAGCAAAATCTTATGTAAACTAACCTTGATACTTCTACAAAAATAATGACAACACACAACCACTACCAGTACACAGAAACACAGCGTATTCATCGAGCAAACTCAGACGAACGCTTAGAACTCTTGACAGGTAGAGCTCAGGTAGTCAACCAGCCAGACCCTTTTTTCTACTGTTCGGAAAATATGGTTTATTCCCTTTGAAAATAAACAAAAATTTCACCTGCGTAGAAATGTAAGAAAATTGAGATTTTGTCCCTCTAGATTACGAAAATAACACACTGTGCACCGGCCTGAACTTTCGACATGCAGACGCAAGCATTCTTGCCATTTGGTAACCACAACCTTTCTAAATCCTTTTCGGATAAGCTTTTAAAGAAAGATCCGGACATTAGCATCAGTAAAAAATTTCCGACCACGCTTTTCTTTCCTTAACGTTGAGAGGTCAGAAGCTCTGGACTGTTCGGTGGTTTTTATATTTATAATTAAAACTCGAAAAACATGTAGAGTAAAAATTATCACACATTACGTGATAAACTGCCGAGTTAGTTTAGTTACATTAACGTGCCGTTTAGAAGCTGGACGGACCTTGTAATATAGAATCTTGGTTGTTCTCGTGCAATGATAGTGTAGAAATCATACTCTTTTACACAACCAACGTTCATTTTAATATAAATTATCAATCATTATTAACCCATTAACGTCCAAATTCATTTAAAGCACTGATTTCAATAAATTTCTATAAATTATGCTTAAAACACTATAATTAAGATAACTGTGAAGTAAAATCAAATTCGGAGGATTTTTTGGGGTTTTTCTTTTTTTATAGAAAAAAAATTAAAAATAAGCAAAAAATCATTTTTAAAAACTTTTTATATAAATATTAAAGATTTTTGAAATATCATAAAATATCAAATAAATTGCTTTCTAATTCCTTCCATTTCCTCAAAAATAAATCAAAGAGAAAAATCAAGCAGTTTCAAAATGACGACACTTTGATTTCAAAATCTTGCTAACTGGTGGTATATTCCTGCTGAAAACTGTTTAGGAATTTAGTAATGCCAATTGACTTCATAGGCAAAGCAAAAAAAAACCATGGAATGCATTCGGTTCAGCCACGGAGGTGAAATGTAACTGTCCTATAAATAGGACACTGGGCGTTAACGAGTTAAGATACACATATTCTTTTCTCATTGTTTCTGTTGGGATTCAAGTTTTATGACTTCTTTTTTAAGAACTTCTTTAACTGTACTAAATTACTTTTTTCCGCTTTTATAACCCTTCATTTTAATTAATGACACCTCTAGTTTTTCCATAACAATGTTTCATAGAATCGGTAATTATGAGAATCTGCCATAGCTATCAGCTGAATGTTATTTCTGTTTTAACTTGCTTTATAAATCAGTTATTAACTCTTTATTTGAAACTGCTGATGGCATACTCTAATGCTTCAACAGGCATTCTGAGAACATGTATAAAAATCAACCAAAGTTAAAATATAGCCACGTGAACAGCCAAAAATTCACCAACTTGGGAACATCTGAGTATTCATGCCAATTTTGGTTACAAAATAATGATCGAGGTATTTCGAATAACATCTGTATGATTGTAACAATTGCAAAGTTGTGGAGTTTGCCAAAGAAATACCCAAAATATTTTGGGTCCTGATTAAAAAGTTGAAGGGCAAATTGCTAACCAATCAGTTTTGAGCTGTACAGGATCTTTGTGATCAGCGGGATTATTAATACAGTCAAACCCCGTTATAGCGAACCCTCAACGAACCGATTCAGAAGTTAGTTTTAACCGAGGTTCGCTGTATCCGTATTTGCCGAAAAAAATGCCCTAACATGCTAAGATACTACTTCTATAATAAACTTTTTAATAACATAATATTTTCATTAATAATTAGGGACAAATAAAGTATTAAAATAAAGTATAAATATACTCAATAATAAACAAACTAAACATTTACCTTTTCTTACTTATTTGCTAATCCACTACATTGAAAAAAAAAATGTTATTTTTTGGTTGAAAAGTTTTCGATTTTATATACAATTCGTCAAATTTTTTATCCACTCATTAAAACAGGTCCACAACATGTTCGCAGTTGTTTTCTGTGGCAAAAAAATTGTTCAAAACGTTTGCAGCTGCTTTTGCATCTGCAATTGAATGCACTAGTTCGTCTTGTTTTTCCTCCATATCTGAAGATGAATCTACAATAGAGTTGTTTTTTTCATTTACTAATGCCACGATATCTTCCTCGCTCACTCCCCCAGATGTAATGACATCGTCGTCACAATATTCGAAATGTTCGATTTCATTTTGCGAAAAAGCATTCACTCCGTGCTTTTCTGCTCCGATAGAAAAAGCTTTTCGCTTGCCAACGTTAGCCATGGTCACTGCAAAGTTCACAGAATGATAAGCAATTAAACTAAAATGGCGGAGAAAACACGTGATTTTTCCTAGGTCGTCTGACTAGAAAGTCCCCACCTCCCTGGTTAACACCAGGCCAGGTTTCCACCGGGGGGAGGAGGAGAGATAGAAACTGTAAAGAACCTTGCCTATTGTTTCTTTGTCCCACTTATGGGGTTAGCAGCGACTCTAACAAAGGTATAATAGATGAGGAATGTGGTCTCTGGACCAAAGTATTTCATGCAAAAGGGGGTAACTCTTGTAGAAGTTGGGTTGACTTAAGCACAGTTAGAGTAAAGAATGTCCCTTTGGGCAAGTGAAAAGTTTGAAGTATTAGAAATTTTCAGTTCGCTATAACCGAGTCTCTGCTGTTCGTTGTAAACGTATGAAAATACCTTATTAACATAGGGCTTCAGTTGGGACCATGTAAAAGGTTCGCTGTAACCGAGGGTTCGTTATATCCCGGGTCACTATATCGCGGTTCGACTGTATTTATGATTAAAAGTGAATCATACTTCTACTTTTTGTATATAATTTTTATTATTTTTATATTTGTACTTGTTTAAGTATTTGTGAAAATCTATATTCTAAATTCTACCTTTCCCTGTGATTAACTTCGTACTTTCTTCTCCAGTTTTAAATTCGTCTTTTAACCAAAAATTTCTCTTATACACACAAATGAAACGAGTCAACAATATAGTACATTTTCTAGTTTCATTCTTCGAAAAAGTGTGCTTTTATTTCAATTATTCACAAAGTAATTTAATATTTTGACAGTGATGATAATTTTCAATACAAGGTACAAATGAATTCAGGAGACAGTATGTGACGAAAAAGAATTTTGGTGTGAAGAATCCAGATAACTTTTTCCATAATTCAACATAAGTAATCCCAAAAGTCTAGATTCACTTACACACGAAATTCCCAAACGGTGTCTTAGTTCAAGCACATTAACTTCATCCATTCAAGCGTACGATCGCTAGGGAATAGCTAACGGAAAGTTAATCGCCTCCTTTTAACTTTTGATTTCATTGGCCTCTCAGATGTTAGACACCAATGAGGTAGCAGAACAAGATATGGAGAGTAACAGGTGTAATTTTTTCTCCCGTTTCCGAAAATCGATTTTACCTTTTCTTTATCGATCGCTTCAACAAATTTCTCATCGCTTGCCTTTTAGATACGCTCAAAATACAGATTTTTGACAAAAACTGTTTAAAACAGAAACGGGTAAATAATATCCTATCAATGATGAGACTTTTTGGGGTAATATGTTTATTATTTTAATCAGTGGCGAATCCAAGAGGGACTATGGGGCTGCACTCCCAGAGTAAAGCCAGAATTCTTCATTTTATTTAAGATCACTGCAACTGTTGGTTCTTAATTTCCCTTTTTTTAAAAAAAAATAATAAAAACGGGAAAGCATTGCTTTCTGACTTGACAGGCTCGAAAATTTTCCTACTTTTCTAGTCATTCCAGTTGTACTTGTAGCGTTGACACTGTCAAAGACATTTTTTGGCTAGTTAATTAATTGTATTTTTTATTAAATTATCGAAAGTATTATATTGTTCCTTATGATTTTTATTGCCAGGTGAGTAAAATCTGTAAAGATAAAATTTTTATGACATCAGCCCCTCCCAGACCAAAATCCTGGATTCGCCACTGATTTTAATTATATTCAATATTGATTAAAACTCTTGATATTCTTACGAAATTTTTTTCTTTAATACTCGAATTTTCTAGGAAAACTTGTATTCTCGTATTTGATGAAATAAATGGTGATAATTGTATGGAAAATTTGTTAGATTTGAATACAATTTTTTTAATTTAGTTTAATTTAGTTTTTTATTATTAAAACTATTAATTAACTTATCTGTATGGACACAAGTTTGTCGGATAGGGTTTTGAAACAGAACAGGATGGTGATCGTGCTACCAATGATTGTCCAAGTCTATTGTGGTCAATAATCTTAATTTTTCCAATTTAATTTTATCTAAATTGTTTGAAAAACTGAACATTCCTTCAAGATACATTTTACTACCTCTGTCTCATAATAATAGTAGCAAGTGAATATTTAAACGGGAATTATTAGCGAATGCAGCTCTAAGTTATGTTGTAGCTCAAAATTGCGAAACCTTCCATCAAAATGAATGTTTCATGATATCTGTCATTTGTTTTGATGCATCTTTCAATTTTTAGGTTAACCTAATTATTACGAATTATAACTATTTTTCTAAGCTATTATAACTATATATATTATAACTATTTTTCTATTATTCTATATTTCTAGAAGATTTGTGCCCATCTAAGCCGAGCTTTTAGCCCGCCAACAAAATCTCAGATCTGATTGTCACGTATTAGGATAGTAAATCATAGGATTTACTATATGTATGATCGATAACTGTGTGTTTAACTTTGTTTTGTGCGTTGTAACATTGTTGTTTCATGAATGAAACTTAACATTGATGAAACAAAAATGTTAAATGTTTCATTAATGAAACCTGAATGAATAAATTAATGAAACCTGAACAAATGCGAGTGTTGAAACAACAATGTTACAACACACAAAACAAAGTTAAATACACAGTCTACGCGGAAGTATTACAATATGGAACAACGTTAAAAGTTTCATTAATGAATCCTGAATGAAACAACAATGTTTTAACAGATGCAACAATGTTAAACACACAGTCTCTTTGGCACGTAGCCAAATTCATGAGCGTTACAGACATCTCTGGACAATTCTATTATAGATTATAACTATTTTTCTAATTTCATCCGCTGATCGAAATCAATTGTTTTATTTGAGTTGAATATCAACCCATTGTAAAAATAAGATGAAAAAAAGAGAGTTTTCAAGCAAAGATCGAGTTGCGATTGTCCAGTTCATTTAGCTCAAGCATATAGGGAAAGCAAAGCTTCGCAGCCAAGGGATCCTACCTACAAGTTTAAAATGCAGTAACGAAATTATTGAAAAATCCAGAAACTATCTGAACACTCAAAATAAAAATAAGGGGTAATATTTTTAATTTATTGTTTAATTTAATCTAGTTTTTTGACAATAAATGTTGCCTTCGATATTTAGTTTCTCTTGCTGCTATTACTATGGGACAAATTAAATTCATCAACTGCTACAATTATTATGGGACAGTGGTAGTATAATTTTACTTTAATACAAATTAATACATGCATATAATGCATTCAAGTTTGGAAAGTGGGGTGTCGTTCTGGTAAAAAATCAAGACTTTTCAAAGATTCATGACTTGGTTAACTGCTATGGTTACCATTTAGGTAGATGAATGGCTCGTTAATCTAAATAAACTAAACTAAATTAACTTGTCTTAACATTTAACTATTTTAAAAATATAAACCTAAATTAACAAAACTAAATTACCATTACTAACCATTACTTATTATTTCTATGACGCTAATTTATACAATACATACAAATTGTTGCATTTTACTAAAATGATTAATTCTATAATTTAACGTATTAGTATGCTTATAATTTAAATTGAAAATTAGACTGACACGTATATGCAATTTTATCATAATCATACTTCAATCATAAAAAGCAAATTAATATTAGATGTCTTTGTAGACTTTAAATATAAAAGAGACTACACTTGTTGGTGCGAAAAATATAACGCAGAAACTAAAAAATAAATTTCAGAATAAACTTTATTTATAGGAATATAAAATCCAAAAGAAAATATCTTTACCCAAACACTTTTTCCTTATTTGAATTTAGAAATAATTTGGGAGATTTAATTTTATTTCAGCCTAGTTGGAGCTTCTTTAAATAAATTTTAAGCGCTAATATTTTTTGCATTTTCTACACGTAGATATTGCTTTTAAGAACAAATTCAATCTAACTGCAGTTGTCTCAGTTATGAAAAAACCTTTAGAGCTCATTTAAGGTTTAATAGCGTTAGAATAAAGTAATCTAAAATATCTAAGAAACATTTGCTAATAAAATAAAACATAAAGGTTTTCTATACATTTCTTTCATACGAAACATTTGAGAGGAAACTAATAATCTAAAGCTATTTAAGTAGTTTTTTACTACTTTATAGCAAATTTTATAACATTTATTTAGATTGCTTTATTTCAACTCTTAAGCTGAATAAAAATACAATGTTACTTTTTCATGCAAATGAGTTTGCGAGGAAATACGTAATAATAATTAATAATTTTTAACATCTTAAAGTCATAGTCCTAAGAGGTTAAAAACAAATAAATGTTCGCTGTGTGCACTTAACGCTGAAATCTTCATTGGTGTGAGTTTTGCTTCCATTTATCTTTTAAATATAAAATCATTTCCATAATCGGAAGTTATTAAGATGTATAGTTGTGTTCTTTTATTTAAGTAAGTAAATTATTTTTTTTGTGTGTGTGTTTAAGCTAGTACTTACGATCCCAAAGAGAGCTATGAAACCGATTCTTTTCTTTACTTGCACTTTTAGCAAATCATGAAAATTTCACGATTCGGTTTTTCACGATTTTTTCATCCCTTTCATTAGTAATTTTTTTTTCATTTGGCAATAATGTGCTCAGTAAATGATTATAAAAATTGAAAGAGATTAGAATGAAGTGAAACGCGTTCAAAGTTAGATTAGTTAGAAAAATGTCCGGATTTGAAGCTACACTAGGTTTATTTTATAACGAACCTCTTGTAGCTACAAATTGGGACGTTTTTTTAATATGTTCTTTCCAGTTCAGGTGACGGTTTCGTGATCTGATCATGGCTCAAATTAATCAGACCATTTGACCTACTACGGCAGATCATAAATTCAGCATGCTACTAACCCAACGGAATTTTTGTGGAATCGGGTCTTGAACTTTCGATCCTTCGACCCCGAAGCCAAAAATATCATGCGGCATCCACTGCTACTTTAGAATATATCAATTCAACATCAAAATATCCATCTTAATTGTTTGGATACGCTGCATCTATTTTAAACAATTCTTTTCGAGCTATATATTTCTTTGAATCAGTTTTTGTAATACCTTTCATCTGTCAGAATACAGATTTATGTAATCTTTGCCATTTATACTCTTATTAAATTAAAATATAGCATAGTTAAACAGTCCTCGAAGTTTTATAATGCAACCAATTGTACTTTAAAAAATACTAGAATAAAAAGAGCTACACACAGCAACCAATTACTTAGATTTCTCCATTTGTTAGTTATGTTTTTTTTTTGTTTAAATTAGAAAGGCGTTTTAACAACGGTCAGCTATAAAGCTCTGCAAAAATTATTAGAAAAGTTCTTCAAACTTTTCTGATACTAATTTCACTGAAAATGGTTTTGCTCGCGAAGCGGTATTATTTGAATGTCATCCAACTTCCTAGGTTTTTATTAATTTTTTTACGACAGTGGCAGCTGTGTAGTCTACTCCTTTTGTCCTACGGTTCACTTAACATATTGCTTCTACTACCTTAGATTCGTTTAGACACTCATGATAGCCGCCTCTCTAGGGTTAAAAAAAATAAAGGTTGAATTTTTTATTCCTTGTTTATATGATAAATATAATGTTATCTACAGTAAACACACACACACACATTTAGAGAATATTTTTTTAACTTTTCTAAAATAAAAGAGTTAGATTGAGTTATTATTTATTCACTTAAATTAACTTTTTATTGTTAGAAAAGCATTCATTTTATATTGAAGATATTTAAATTTTTGAGATCTGAAAATCAGTATTACTTAACTTTGATTATGACCATAAATTAATATATTGTTTCTAATATCTTAGCTTCTTTTGACTTATATTTTTTCTTAATTAAAAACTCTCTACTGATAAAAAGAATAAATGTTGTGTATTCCTTTCTTTGGTGATATGTTATACATCGTGTTCAAAATCAATGAAGGGAAACGGTTTATTCCTTCTAAAACAGAAAATGCAGCATTATTATTTAGACACTTAAAGCATTTTTTCCGGTTATAAACAACACCATTGGGAACCGAGGATAATATCTATATTTCTTAAATAAAATGCAAGATTGAGTTTAGCAGAGACCAAGCTCTGAAATGGCTTTGTAATAGAGTCTTGGTTTTGAAAACGGTAATAAACTTATACAGTTAAAACTTATATGAGTACCCACTCATAACTATTCAACATCAATTTATTTCATCATTAATATAAATTTTTTTTCTGTATCTAATTATTTTTTTATCTCATATTCATCATTCACATTTTAAAACAACCATGTGTGTAAACAGAACCACTGCGAGATGTAAACAGATCCACCAAAGCATGAATAAAACCTTCTATGTTTTCCTTTTTTTGAAAGATACAACACCAAGTTAACTATTCCTCAGAAAAGCGGAATCAAAAAAAGGAAGGCTACATCACTTCACATCCATTCTTCACCTCTCCATCACATCTAGCCGAACGAACCCGGAGAAGCACGTGTGTTCCACTTGTTGCCATACATACTCTTCTTAACAGAAACCTGTTCTAACGCAAGTCCAACTAGAACATTAGTCTGTGCACTTTCGGTCCAACTATAACATTCCTGTGAACCTTCAGTCCAACTATAATGCAGTCCTGTTCACACATGGATTCCAGTCAATATCTGGGCCTGTTGCATGTTAACTCTGTCGTCTGGTGTCAAACATCCTCGAGCTGAAGTTGTGGGAAAATTTGGAGAGCAGCGACGATGACCTAGTGTCGTCCTTGTCATATGACTAGATTTCAGAATTAAAAGAGCCGCTCAAGACAGCTTAGAGTAGCTTCGAAACTGAGCATTAATCCAATCAATCATCGTAAAAAAGAATGATCAAATTTTCAGGTGGCTATGTTTGCAAAAATATCATGATTCCTAATTATTAAACTTATAATTTAATCTTTCGTCGTATACACAATAACGCAGTCCTCTATATAGTGGTAGGGTCGATTACTTTTGTTTTGTTATCAGTTCGGGTTTTCTTGAAATTTTCAGGAAGATTGTCTGTGATTACTATCCCCATTAATCTTAAGTATTACCATTAATACCTAAAAACTCCTTCGGTTATTTTGTTCTATAAATTATCTTCTAGGTTTCTATATTTTATTGTACCTGAATACTCTAAAGTATAGTGTGTATACAGGGTGTCCACACTTATCGTGGTCCAATAGCTAATTTCTAAACCGTTAGAAATAGACATATAGTTTCAATTGGAAAAATGCTTTAAATGAAGGGAAGAATTATATTTTATGTTTTATGAGTCAATAAATATATTTCAGGAAAAGTTACGAATTCTAACTTTTTATACGGTCCTCCGGTCCTATCAATCATATTTAGTAAAATATTTTTTACACTCTAACTTTTTAAACAAAAGAGTCCCACTCTTCTGCGATTAAAACTGGCCGAGTTATGGAACTTTAAATATTGCTGACTTAGACCACTTTACACCATTTCATTAGCAGTCTTGAAGACGATCCACCAATCAAAGCGCAGCACTTGCTCGACGAGGCCGCTGAATGGTTAAAAATCATGAAATTCAAAGCTTCATAACTCGCTCAGTTTTAGTCGCAGAAGAGTGAGACTTTTTTTGTTTAGAGTCTCAGAAATATTTTACTTAATATGATTGATAGGACCCGGGGGGCCGTATAAAAAGTTAGAATTCGTAAATTTTTCATAAATATATTTAATGAGTCAAAAAACATAAAATATAATTCTGCCCTTTATTTAAAGCATTTTTCCAATTTGAACTATATGTCTATCTGTAACGGTTTAGAAATTAGCTATTGGAAAACGATAAGTGTGGACACCCTGTATGTCTTACGAAGAGAGAAGAAACAATCGATGAGTAGACTTCCAAAATTCCTCACATCGTCGTATTAAAGTAAAAAGTTAGAATGGCTTCCAACAATGATAACAATCTCTGATTCAAGATAAGCAACAATGTTACCACTAGACTGAAGTGCCCTAGAAGTGCTTATCCTATTCACATATAAAAGCATGCATGTTTCAAAATATCCACATTGAAACCAGTAATAAAGTCGTACGACCTCGAGATATTTATGCTATTTCTTCTTGATATCACCAAACTTTATTCAAATTCTTAGACTAATCTAAGGCGTCAAATTCTTCCAAAAATTAGGATGAAATCCCTTCCCTTGGCAGCAAGTAATAATAATATTATTAAATGCATATTTAAGTAGATGTTTACAAACACTTGCAATGATTCCTAATTATATGTTGGACAGAGCAGACATACAGGGCGGTCATAAATTATTGGACCCATTTCAAAAATTAATTAAAAAAACTAATAAAGTTACAACTACAGTTTTTTCTTCAAATGAGGGGGCATTTTAATTTTTTTCAGATAGGTAACGTGCCGTTACGGTGGTCTCGGTGGTCGTAAATTATTGGAAATCTCCCATTTTTGAGAGCCATTACCAGAGAAACTATTAATGCTAGAAGAAAAATAAAAGGGTGCATTTGTAGGGAATTTTACGCTCTTTAATTTGTTAAATCAATTGTAATTCGAAAACTGAATAGTTTTCGAGATATTCAAGAAGTCCTGAAAAAGGAAACCAGAAAATGCGCATCGGCTTCTGCTGATCGGTAGCCATTGCGTATGGAAATCTCTCGCTGAAGCAAATTTAGAAAGGCCGAAATGGTACGTCACCTATCTGGAAAAACTTTTCTATTTGCTTTCTCATTTAATAAAAACTTCAGTTATAACTTTATTATTTTGTGAAAATGGGTCCAATAATTTATAACCACCCTGTATTTTGTGGTATCATTAAAAGATCAACATATTTGCAAGTTATTTAAGGTACTCGAAATTAGAATTCATCATTTTAACGAATTCATCATTTTAACGAATTCATCATTTTAACGAATTCATCATTTACGAACTAACGAATTCATCATTTTAACTTCTGCTATTCACGAAACATTCTAAAATTATCTCGTGAATTCTTAAATAATCCTTTATAAGATAGATAAGTTGATATGAATAATGAAAATTGGAACAGTGACTTTCATAGGTATTTCTGGACTTCTTTGTTTTTTACATATCATATTGCATGTTAGTTTGATTTTTGAAAAGAATTCTTTATTAAAATTATAATTATTTCTTAAAATTTCCCGTTTTAACTATATTTCTTCTTTTTTGAAGGTGCCCAGTTAAAAAAATTAGGACATTGTTAAAAGTTATATGTAAAGAAAACTAACGATTCATGTTTAGTTATTTTCATACATCATGTCTTATTTATTTTTTAAAAATGACTTGCATGTTTTTACTAATTCAAAAAATAAAATATTCTTGTTTAATCCGTTGCATAGTAAATAATTTTCATATTTTACGTTAGTTCAGAAGACAACTGCATTAAATACAAACTTTTGTATTTTATTTTTAACTTGTAACCTTAAACCTTTCCTTCTTCCTTAAGCTATTTCTAAAGAAACACTACTTTTTCTCAAAAGAAGTATTAGATTTTCGGGTTCTTCTTCCTTATCAAAATAATTTATCGCGTATTATTTTTACATTAGTTACTTAATAGAACTAATCAATCACATAGCTAGGCAGCTCTAAATGCCTTAAACGATTATTTTCCGAGAATAAAATATTATTCCTCAGAAACTCCTTTTACTGTTTCTTTCGTAAGTGTCACGAAGTTTAAAAGATAAAATCACAAGAAATGAAGTTTCTTTTTTTTTCGATCTCATGTCAAGTCCTTTATACCTTCTTCATCACTGATTTTATTTATTTTCTTCATAAAGTCTAGATCAATCTGCACCGTTTCCGACAGGAACACATTTGTCAAATATACGAACGAGTGATTTTGGGTTTGTAGAATGTACGCTACATTAAGCGTAAGAAACTTCACTGCAGAGTAAATAGTAAAAGAGAAAATAGTTATTATCGTGTTTTCTTTTATCTTTTATAAGTTGAAGTGGAAATGTTTCTTGCTGAAGCAAGTAAACTATAACTGACCTATTAAATAGAATGGATTTTCTGAAAATTAAGAGTCTACTTTGGGTTATTTGAGATAATCGAACACCTAAATGTAACCTAATCTTTCAAAACTATTGACGTATACATATTTTTTCTCTTTATAGAATAGAATTTCTAGATTATAAATTTGATTTGAATTTTTCTGCTTCCTTGCAGTAGAAATTATATGCATGTTCCTGCGGCAAAGCTAAAATATTTCCTGATCTTTCAAACTTTAAAAATGTGTTTTGTTCAGTTTAAGATTTTGAACATTTCCAACTATTCTAAACATGATATCTTAAATAGTTTAAACTCTAATTCCTTGAAATTTACAATGTATGTTTTCGTGCAGTTAATAAAAAAAGCTATAATTATGGTTACATAACGAGTTTCTAATATTAATTCACAAATATAAAATAATATAAAATTTTCTATCATTTTCAAGAAAATTTATATATTATTTTCGTCTCCTATAAAAAATTTGCAAGTAACATAGAACTCTCAAAAAATATATTTTATTTATAGGTAGAATAAAATTTCTAGAATAAAAATATCTTTAAATTTTTATTACACTTACTTTCAAACAAAACTTATATAACTATTTAAGCCAAATTTATATTTATTTATTTATGTTTCTAACTTTTTAATGTTCTTTTGTCAGAATAAGAATTTTGCACTTTTCAGCCATTATAAACACGATGTCTTAAATAGCTTACATTCCATTTGCTTAAAACTTTCTACGCATGTTTGCATAGTACTAATAAAGAAGACAGACTACTTTTATAACATAACTATTTTCTAAAATAATATTAAGGTACAAAAATGGTATTTGTACATTATTTTCAAGAAATACTAAAGCAATCATCATCACTAAAATAATTATTACTTCATTTTCTCTTTAAAATGGATTATACTACTTTAAAGTAAGCGGCTCAATGTAAATATTTTATTTTCTATTATTTAAAACGAAAATCAACTGTTTAGAATAGGATTAAAATTACGCATAGAAGTAACTATCTTGTATTTTTAAAATGTATTAATAAATTATATTGCAACGATATTTAATATGAATTCTAAACCATAATATTAAAATTTAGATTGAAATTTAGAAATTTTTATTTAAACCAATAAAAATTTCTTTTATTCACATAATACATATCTAATGGATGCAACATTAAGGCATAATTTAATTCATATATTAAGTTATGTTGTAACGTTACGTTTAAATAATTCATTTTTATATAACATAAGTGTATGTTACACATGCTCGTAACACTGTTTTTAGAGATTGCATCCTACTAGACAACACTGTCTTCAAAATTGAATCATTCTAACGTAGATCGATTTAAACTTTTCTAGGAAAATGGTATTAAGCAGAAGTTACAATTTAAAAATTCGAATGGGAAATATTTATTCATTTTCATGAAATCATTATTTCAAACACCCCCTTTCATTCTCTAAGCTTATTCTGCTTAAAAATTATAAAATTAGATTTAAAATTTTTGAATTGCTTTAATTTCACTTTGTTAAACCTGAAATCTGCAATTATGTGGTGAAATAAACTTAGCTGCAATAATTATCCTTATTTTCAAAAAGGCGCAATTTCCATACATTTTCTTTGTTGTTATTGCTTAATTTGTTTCTTGAACTTTGTCTTCGCAGCTGGCATTTTTTCTCTACCAATACAAATTTTAAAATGGTAGATGATTCCTCTATTATAAAGTAAAAATAACTGATTTAATTTACATTATTGAAATCATTCAGAACACTTTCCATGTGCTGTGAAATAAATCTGTTTAATCAAAATACTCATTAGAAAGAAATTGAGTCATTGTGTTCTTTAACATATTCAGTAGTTCTTTAATTTATGGTGTTTAAGGTTTCATAAACAAAATAAAATTATTTCTTTCTTATTTTTTTCCAGCTATAATCAGGATGAATAATTCAATAATCACTTTTTATTCTTTATTTTATCTTATTTGCATAACAAAAACTCGTCTACAAATGCAGTATCGGATGAGTTTGTAAAGATTCACAAGCTAGTCAACCGAAAAATACTAAAAGTCTGATCTATTTTAAACAGAACGCTGAAGAATCTTTTAAATCTAAAAACTTCACACCTAATAAAATGCACTTGTCTTGAAGAACACCTTCCCATTTTATTACCTCCTTGCATTGTTTTTATGCGCGTGTATAAATAGTAATATTTTTAAACCGAACTGAAAATACTATACATTTCCATCCTTGCCTTTAAACCTCTCGGCAGCACGCTTCGAAAAAAATTTTAATCTCAGAAATAAATTTCCTCTACCATCACTTCTTGTCCTTTCTTTCTCTAAAACTTTCTTTTCAAAAACTAGTATTTTTGGTTCAGATCTAACCAATTGAAAAATAAAAAATAGCGCAGTAATTTAATATAAAAATAGCAACGAGATTTTCTTCTGCAGCGGAGAAAATCTTTTTCGCCTCTAAAGCATTTGTTTTACTTTTCTAGAGAGAATTAAAGTTCTATTTAAGTTGTTTCTCACCTTTGTCTCGTGGAAGCAAAGAAAAACAATTCTTTCACATCACTATCACCGAGAGATGATGTCTGCTTGAAGCTTCGTAGCGAGCGTTGCCCAAACCTAGAGATCAAGCCTGAATAAAGGATCAGTTAACCTTTGACATTTTGCAGACTAATGTAAAGCACGCCCCATTTTAATCTCTTCTATTTATTTTAGCTATAATTGATTCTTTTGTTTAAATGAAATGTTTTTGATAGGCTGGTATCATAAACAGCTGGAAAAAAGTTTGAGATGCTACGGCTTCACTTAGCGAAGATTTTTCCCATTAACTTCCAGAATAATAAATTTTGTATTTTAATTACTGTAAGTAATTTTTTGCGAGAAAATAGTTTGTGGATAGTGGATAGCATTAGTTTTGTTTGAAAGTGATTCTTTTTTTTCTCTTAAATAATTCACAAAGTTATTATTTTTAGTTGCAGACAATATCATTCATTTTGAAAAGGTTGGAGCGCTATTTGTCTGGATGAAAAACTTACTATAGAAATGCACTATCTAAAACAGGTAAAATTAAGCATAAAATGAAAATAGATAAAAAACATATTATTTGGGCGAATTTTTTTATGAAAATCTGGTAGATTTATTTATAGACAATCAAATGGTGATACCTGGAGTTTCATATTCTTTTTTCAATGACAAAGACATTATTTTTCAAATATTTAAAATGCATAGTCACCGTTGCACCATTTATAAGTGAATGTTGCTAAAAATGTTTAAATGAGAGTTCTGGCACTGTTTAATATTATTTCATAATCATCCTTAGAAAGAATCAGGCAAATAACTGATTGATTAATATACTTTGAATTCCAGAATAGATTCCGCATTGCTTTCGTAAACAACTTTGAAATCCGTTATGTCAGACGGAATAATAGAGGTGAATAAGGAATAATAATGGAGGTGCTATAAATTTTTCCTTTGCTTTTCAAAGCTGAAGCAATCTAAGTACTTTTTAAAAACAAATTGAACTGAACTGAGTCATAGTTGAAATATTTTATTTTTTAGCAGTAAAAGATTGTTTTCATTAAAAAAATGCATTAATATGTGGACTTTTGGATATACAATATTTTTACACTAAAGTATATTATTTACTTTCTTCCAAGTTCCTAGCGTTATTTGTCATCAAGGATCTCGCAAATTTTGATAATAAAAAGAAATACATCTAGCTGAATACTGTCGTAAAACTTCTTATTAACAGAATGCCATAGTTGCTTGCATAAGCATTTAATATTTTATCTTTAAAATTAAGAAGAAATCCTTAATTATAGATATTTTATTCGTTTCTGATCATGCTTCTATAGGAATTAAAACCATTTAAATACAACTAAAAGATATACTGTTGTATATTATTAAAAATACATAATTGCTTGTTTATTAATACTTAAAAACCTAACTTTCCTCTGATTTAATTCAGTAATATATTTACATTTAAATACATGAACATACATAAAAATTAAAAGCAGAAATTATTTCTTTTAATATTAATTTTAATTCTGTACATATGCAGTTAGTAGAAAATGACTTAAAATATGGGCAGCCATGTATACTTCATTCACAATTAGTTACAAAATGAAGTATCTAATGGGGTAGAGAAGAAAATAATTCAAGAAACTTACAAGTAAAACAAGATAGGCTCCTTTATAAAATGTTTCTCAGTTTAAAATATTTGTTTGCGTTTTTTTTTTCATCACAAAAATCAAAACACAAAAATATTGCGTTTCTAACCACTAAATTCCAGTCGTAGTTACGAACTATTTACTTCTCATCAATATAAAATATTGGCATTTATTTTTTTAAATATTTAATATAATTTTAGATTTCTAATGATATTTTACCATCGCGTTTGTAACCCTATTGCGGGAGGCTGTTTTTAATTACTATTTATATATTATGCGTGCGAAGTCCAAATATTTTACGAGCCGTTGTAGCCTAGTTGCTATTGTAGCAAAAGGTCTCTCTGTGATGTATGGTGTAAACAGTCCAACACGCAGGAAAATGGAGAATGAAGATTTATTTACAAATATGCAGGAAAACACGTAGCACAGGTACAGGAAACAATAGTTCTTGCACAGATTACCAATGTAAACAGACAACAATTCGCAGGTAATAACAGTTCAGCACTTTGTTACCTAACAACACAACAGTCAGCAAATAACTAATAACTAGTAGACAATAACTGCACTTTCAATAGCGCTCAGCTCACCAGCTCGCACTGCGGGTAGAACTCCAAAGGCGCTCCAAGGCGATCCCCGTCGATCAAGACCAAGACGCTCTCCTGAACTAGGCGCCGTCCTTAAATATTCTCTCCGACGGGCCGTGACGTCACGTGGTGTTTTCTCGTGTATTCCCTTTCCTAGTAGAAATATCGAGAAAAGGGTTGCATTTTCGGGAATCATCTATTTGTCGCCAAGGTCGCCAACTTTGTCGCCAAATCGCCAAAATGGTCGCCAAGTTTGTCGCCAAGGTCAGGGTGCCATAACTGTCGCTGAGGTCACTCCATGCTTAACCTTGTAAAACTCTCTTCCCAACCATAAGACTCGCATTGCTGGGAAGCGACTTTCCATGTTTGTAACACTATGTTTCGGCTTGTAGGCCGGAAGCTTCCAGATTAGAAACCCAATTTCACTAAAGATGAACCGTGCACCAAGCTCATATACGGTCGTGATTGTGGGCCTGGTGTGCGTTAAATCTGATGTTGTGGGTCGAACGTTCTCCCGCTGCTGTCGTGCTAAAATCTGGACAGGGAGTGTCAGCTGAGGTGTCTTCTTTGTCTTCGGACTGCTGTTAAAATTTCCGAGGTTCGTCCCTAAATGGCCCTGATGTTGTTTCAAACTGGGACGTTAATATAACTAAACTAAATCAAGCTTTTTCACAAAGAAATAAATTTATATTTAAGAGAACATACAACTGTTAAACCTCCAAAATTTTCGATTTTATGAAAAAATATATATGTTATTACCCTGTCTTTTCTGCACAATTTAAAACAATTCGCATTAAAAAAATCCCATCATTATGAAAGTTATGAAGAAAAATGTACCAGCTCTTCAGCGTAAGCATCGAATATGGCCATATCTTTAAAGCGCTGTATCTCAAAATGTGTTTTTTGTATTGTGCGCACGATATCTCAAGAACTATTGAATATTTTTACATAAAATGTTTCCCGAACATGTATTTGGCTATGTTCTACAAATTGAACCACATTTTTGTACATATTTCTCCAAAGAAGTTATTTTGGGGGGTTCAGAAAAGTTGAAATGTTAACTATTTTTAACATTTTTATTTTAAATTGGTATATAAAATAGAAATTAAATTTAAATGTTAATAAATTGAGGTTCAGCGTCTTAAACAGACTGTTTGGATTACTTAGATACCCAAAATATTGTGTTTAGATAAATATTTTATCCATAGTCATACGCGAAAGGTAACTATCTCATTTTTTCTCCAAAAATTATACCCATATTTATTACTATCTCAAATAAATACAAACCAATATGAAGGTTTGAAAATGTGTGTACTATAAGAGAAAGAACAGATATTTTTCAAGAAAAAAAGTGAGTTTGTGAATTACATTGTTTCAGAGATATAATGTATCGAATTTGACAGTTTTCCACCATTTTTTTGAGGTTTAAGAGTCGTAAGTCCCCTTAAATGCATCGATGAAATAACATAATATAATACTTCGCTATTACATAGAATATTTTGAGACGCTATTCTACATTCCTCGAAGAAAAAGGAGTTAAGTAATGATGATAATGATGACTAATGATAAACACATACCATATAGTGCATGGAATTTCGTTAAAAAAATATTTTTATAAAACTTTCGCAATGCTTACAGAACTGATTTAAAAAGAAAATTTGACAATTTGCATATTTTTTTCGATTTGAACATAGAAACATTTGCTTATATTTGGTATGATGTACGACACAGAACATATTTATTTTCATAAATCATATAATTCCTTTGAACACAGAAGTTCTAAAGTTATGCAGCAACGTTTTTATTAGCTTTTCCTGAAAGAAATGTTAATTTATTTTATTATAAAAATTATTCAGATAAGTATACGAAACACAAATTTAGAACAATACTCTTACCAATTATAAACTTATATTTGAAAATACTTTGCAAAGTCTAGCATAAAGAAGTTGAGAATAAACAGTTGCTAATTTTTGCCTTATGCTAAGACGATAGATATTTCCGATTCAAAGAAGAAAATACTTCCTGCCAATGCGACAAATATAAAAATTATTCAGATAAGCATACGAAATCCAAGCTCTGAAAAATGCTCTTGCCAAAGATAAATTTATATTTGAAAATACTTTGCTAAAGTGTAGCATAAAGAAATTGAGAATAAGCAGCTGCTAAGTTTTGCCTACTGCAAAGACGATAGATGTTTCCCATTCAAAGAAGAAAATACTTTATGCCAATAAGACAAATATAAAAATTATTCATATAAGCATACGAAATCCAAGTTTAAAAAATACTCTTGCCAGCGATAAACTTATATTTGAAAATACTTTGCTAAAGTGTAGCATAAGGAAGTTGAGAATAAGCAGCTGCTAATTTTTGCCTAACGCAGCAATGGCAGATGTTTCTCATTCAAAGAAGAAATTACTTCCTGTCAATACGACAAATACACATTCCAGGTGGAATAGCTATTCAAAGAAACGCACTCAGATAATTTTTGGAATTTCTCATCAATAAAATGCGCTACTAACTTCGCCTTTAGTTCATTTATAATAAATACAAATAGTTACAAAAAAACAAATGGTAACAATACAAATAAGTTCACTTATAATAAATACAATAATCACAAATAGTTCACTTATGAATTTCGAATTCAATAAAATGCAGAATATTATCTTGGAATATATGATCTATATTAACAAAATTGTTGTTTATTATGTTAAATTAATTTAAGCACCGAAGTTGAATTAAATTCATAAATCGAAATTACACTTATTTTGTTGATTTAGTATTTGCTTCACATATAATCTCACTGTCATTATCTGGATTTCAAAACTTCTGAATTTTATTTGCTATTTTGTGCTTATACTTTTATTACAGTGTATGTAAAAATATTGAAATCTTGGTTATGAACTTGAATAAACAATATCGATAAAATAAATGCTTGGACAAAATTTTTAAAAAAAAGTTGATAGCAATGGAATATTAAAATTGTTCAATGCTTCTAATACACTTCTTTTAACTTCTACAAATGTTAATTAATTTAAAAAGTTGATGTTCTTGGGTGTACAAGTCAATTTTTAAAATATCACAGCCATATTTTTGTATCATTGAAAACTTATGAGAATAAAAAAAGAAAAATTTGTTTATGGCACCTGCATCATTATTTTTATATTTGAAACAAGAAAATATTTTCAGTGAGACTTACACGGCAACGCTATTTTGAATTAACTTTTTAATTGATAACCTACATAAAAAATATATTACACATGTAATAATTTTTGATATTTCATGGCTTTATAAGCTATGAAGAATATGGGTAACTAATTTAGAGATAGAAATGTTTTAGCAGAACTTTTTGTTATTCATTGAATCTCCTCTTTCACCTTTTTCTTAAAGTGTTGTTAACCGCATTTACAGATTAATTAAAAGTGACAAAAATCACATTACACTTTACTGATAGTCCGTCACATTTCACGCATCTTGAAAACAGTGTTTGAAATCAATTAGAAGACAAACAACAGCAGATCGAATTAACAAAGACGCTTCCAAAACAAAAGAAAAGGTGAGAAACGTTTAATTAACATTTAACTTTTTGACCTTTAGGTCACGAAAATGTTTGTACTTTCCATTGATAGTCTTTTCAAAACTAAACTTCTTTCATCATTTAAAGTCTTCACTAAATTCTCCGGGAAGTAATTGACGATGTTTTCTTGATTGATGAAGCTAATTATTCAAGCTAACTGATGTCGTGTAAACAATGCTTAAGCTTTTAATTGTCAGGAAATCCGGCATTCCTCTTAGTTACCGAGACCATCCCATTGACGACGGATTCTTATCCCAGTTGCTGAGAATGCCCCCTCATTGTTGCCTTGGCACAATTTGGCGCAATCACAATGGCCTATCTCAGAAAGTAGTTCCTTCACTATTCGAGGTCTTTTTTTATTGCTTCGTCTTCGTAATGAATGGAAAAGGGCTTAATGGAAATGTCTTTGCTTAATATCTCGGGGGCCATTCCCCTAAAATGGTCTTATCACTCAGAAGAGGTTTCAAATTGTGGATTTCATTTAACAGAAACGGAATGAAATTCCGTCGCTTTTGGTAAGCAAGGATTCTACAGAGGCGGTTCCAGGGAGTCATTTTTTAATGAACTCTATTATGGAAGACTGTCAGCAGTTTCCTAAAACTTCAGAGGAAAGATTTCCGAAATTAAATTAGGTCTTTTCTAAAAGTGTGGAAATTATTTCAGATTGAGACGTAATTTTCGAAAGTTCTTTGGAACTTCGGCGGTAGTTTAATTCACACGTAGAGACGTATGGAACTTCATTGCATTCGTTCAACGAAATCGAAATTTGTTCAATCTTCCTTCGTATCTATGCTAAGAAATTAGCCTCCTCAACTAGTTGGAATATATATGACTAGCAAAATCTTCTCGAATGATTTTTTTTGTTCTCTGAAAGTACATTAAATTTTCCCAAGTGTGTCCTTTCTTACTTTTGTTTTACGAGAGCAATATGGAAATTCTGATTAGTTTATTAAAACTTCTATATCCGAATAATGTTTCTACTGAATAGATTTCTGTAATTTCAAAAGAAATTTCAACTATCTTCTTCACTGTCTAAGTACGTTTACAACTTTTTCGATTAAAAGTTTGATCATTTAAAGTTCGAGTGAAACGATTTCTAAGTATAGTTCAAATAGAAAGTAATTTAATAGCTGTTTAAAACATTGCCATCAATTAATTTAAATACATAATTACACAGTTAACAACTATAAAAATGTATGAAGGTAAATTTTTGAATATATGAAAAATTATGAATGCGAAGTCCAAATATATATCAACTATTGGCTTTCGCAGAGCGTTGGCGGCATTAAATCCAGATTTAATTTTAATGAGACACCTATCAGTTACCAAGGCTGATAGACATTTGATTGTTGGAATTCCAAATCTAGGTTGTCTTTTTTCATAGTGTAATAGTCTTTAATCAAACTATCTTTTTTATTTCATTTGTATGATTATTGATAAGGTAATTTGATTTTAATTTTAATTCTTAAATTAATATTTGTATATATTGAAAATATAACACATGTTTTGATTAATTGAAATATTTAACTATATATATATATATTAAAATGCTTAGCTTTCTTTGAAATCTACATAAAACTACAAAAAATATATACTTCTGGGTTTTCTAAGAGAAATTAGTTGCAATGAAAAATCAAGTGAGTATGTATTCTATCCGCATAAGGAGTTCCAAAGATATTTACTTTAATTTCTCTTAGAAGTCGAAGAGAAAATTACAAATATCGCAGTTCTTTTATATTCGTAAAAGATTATGTGACATATCTCGCCACACTTTATAAATTAATGTCTTGTTTTTGAGTTATAGTGAAGCAGCGAATGTTTTCTTTATCCCAGCTCTCTATGATTGTTGAAGATACAAATATTTTGCCCAAAATGTTATCCCGTGAAGGACAAAAATTCTGCAATTCTTGATAAACCAGATGTTAAGAATAAAGATCTACTAATTTAATTGTTTACTAACAGGAATACTCATAAAATATTTATAAGATAAACTTAATAATTAAATTTACTTGCTCTTTTTAACCACTCTGTCTATGTAATTCATTACAGCGCTAAAGCAAAAGAAAAATACTTTCCAATCCCAGACACCTCTTTGAAACACCATCTACCGTAATGTTGAATACAATTAAGATTTATATTTTGGGGTAATTTAAAAATTGTAATGTTCTTATATTGTTAGAATTCAGAAATCGAGTGTAACTGAAACATAACTATGAGTAATAATGCATTTATTAGCATTAAGCATCATATACAGAAAAAAAATTAATGGATTGATTATTGCTATCTCATTTCCTTTCCCTTATCAATTTCAGAGATATTTTATTGATGAAAACAGTAATACAGCATGTTGATTTAAGGACAAAATATCAAATAAATATTGCAAATTAAAATACAGAAATGCTCGCCAATTTTAATTTACAAAAATGTTTATTTATTAATGACAGAAACTAAATTGATGATATGCAAATATATCGACAATCAAAATTTTAGGAAGTATCTACGAATAACATTTTAATTTTAGCAGTTAATTACTAATGAAGCACTTGAATTTCCGAAGTTTATTCCTAAACGTTTTCAGTGTTTTTAAAAGTGAAGGGTTTGACATGAATATCTGCAGTTTTCCATGGCCACTTCTCATGATTTATTATAAATTTTAATATTTTCCGGTTTTGATATAAGCGATTTTGGAGTCAGCTTCAACATTTTCAATTTCCCCGTTATATATTTTAAATTTAGTTCATCCAGTCTATAAAAATAAAGTTAATATAACGGAACATGCTACCACCGGCTGAGTTTTATTTCGGAGGATATCATTGATCATGATATATTTTCTCCAGTAACTTTTCTAAAACCATTCCTCGAGGCAAGTTATCTGAAATTTAATACCAGGATGGAAGTATTTCGTCCATAAATTTTAAGCAGTATCGCCCGACAATTTCTTCTACTAACCTTTATCAGTTAGCCCTGACCTACCCTTCACAGTAATAATTTTTCATCGCATTTCAAATAACATATCAAGCATTAGTATTGCTCAAGGCAATGTGCCAAGAGTGCCCCTATAACGCTGCATCCACGTGTAAGCTTTGAGACAGCAGACCTCATGTGAAAGCTGCTTGCATAGCAACCAGGATGCTGCGTTGCTATGGCAACCGTATCCATCTCTTCTTTTTAAGACGTACATGTTTGCTGGCAATGGACCTTTGGGGAAAATACTCAATGAATTTTCGGGTCTTTAGTCGAGGCCCTATCTTTTCAACACTACGCACGAATGCAAAAGCAGTTTGTTTGGAAATTTCTTTATCCACTAGCTAAACGGTTTCTGTATGAGTTTATGCTAAACATTAGTCTTTAGGATAGGCGCCTTTTCACTGAGTAAAAGTGCCTATAAAATAAATTTTACAGTCCTCGGAAGTTTGTAGCAAAAAAATAGTTGTACGTGAGAAGGGGCTGTTATTTTGCGTTTTCTATTTATTCATTTCTTTTTCCTTTTTCTACGACCGAAACAGAAATTCACTCGTTTTTCGGGTCATTTAAGTAGTGTATGTTTTATTGTTTTTTACGAAGATACTAGAGTAAAAGTGAAGAATGTCGAAAAAAAGGAATGTTCCGAAACTGTCTTCTGTACTGGACATCTGTTAAATGATGTTTTCATTTTTATTTTGGTCATTGGACCATTTCATTTGGAGGAAAAAATATTTGCATTTACAATGCTTGTGATTTGTGACAGTGCACTTGATTTTTAGGAAACGTAGAGGGGAGGGAGGATTTTAGTCACGGATTTTGAAATGTTTCTCGTTTGAGAAGCAATTCATGTTTAATGTGGCTTCGCCGTAACTTTGTGTGAGTGTGAAGGATGCTTTCGTTCGTTTAATGTTTTGTAGCTTATTCTTATAACTATAGGTCAAAAGAAATTTGTACCATTAAGAACTAGGATAAATCTATTCAAATTAATGTAGAGTTCATCTCTGCTTATGCACATGCAAACTGAAATAAGATTCTGCTATTTATGTTTCACACAATTCATCAATGCAATTAATATTCGGGTTAAATTTAAAGATAAGAAGATAATTTATTTTAAAATATAAAAGGTGCTTCAGGCTAAGAATTGGAATATTGCATTATTAAACACCAAACTTAAAAGAAATGAAATTAAAAGTGAATTTTGATACTACTTTCTGATTCATTGCTCTAAATTCTGCTCAATAACCAAAAAACTCAAAAGGTCTAAGTCATATGAAAAATTATTTTTATGAGCGAATTATGGAAACATATCGTAATTGTTAGCTTGCCTAATTTGTTTTCATGGATACAGTTGCTCATAGGATTAATTCGTACGTAAAGCTTTGATTTAAATTATTAGATAAAGGTTCAAATGTAAAATTTTAGTGGGATACTAGATAACAACCTAATTATTTTAAACCTTAGTCAGATAGTCAAAATCGACACCTCACTAAATCATTACCTTAGACAGACCACCGTATTTTACATTTAAATGGTTCATATACACACTGCAGTTCGTCAATGAACGCCATATTCGAGCCTTTGGTTCTCTGATCATGAAACCACTGTTCTGGTCCGAGGAATATATGATGCTAAAAATTATCGTTTAATTTAATTCTACGCCTTGTCTTCTTTCAATTAACTTTACACGGTTAATAATTTATTAATAAAATTATTTACTTGCTACGTTTTTTGTTTGCTTGTTTAGGAAGGAAAGTTTGTAACAAATATTAAATTAACTGATTGCAGCTTCTAATTAATTAATTAATTTTAATTACATAACTAAATTCGAAATTCGAGTTTCAAATTAGTTTTCCTACATTTCTTATAATCACTTAAATAGATTTAATCGACTTTTATTAAAAACTAGCTGAACACGGCAGTGGTTTGCTAGCGCTAGATTTGAGAATATATATAGATTAAATGGACACAATTGAAAGTTTGATATCAATTATTGTATTTATTTAAAAGGTAATGTTCGTACGTGTGGTTTGATGTATGTATCGATTTACTTGATCACTTGAATTTCCAATGAAATGTATTCAAAAAATTTGTGGTCAGCATCCGTAAATGGTAACAAAGTGCCTGCTGTATGATATATTTGGCCTTGAATCTCGGCATATAATAAGCAGTTATTATATTCGTTGCACCAGACGAAGTCATTTGAAAGCATGTGTTATAATTTCGTATGTTATTCAAAAAATGCTTCGATTGTGTTGTAGTACCAGCGATTAATGAGAACAATGGCTCAAGTGGTTCATTCAATGGTGGCAATTTCACTTTACCATTCAAACAACACATCCCAGGTGCTTTATTCTTGAATTTTAATGCCTTGCAATTTGTGCAAACTTTATTCAGACTTTCAACAACCAGAACTGGATGCAAGCTATATTCAATTTCCGAATTATACTGAAATGCAATACGATCAAGTTTTACCAACTGATTTAATCGATTCATTTATATCGTAATCGACTATTGCCACGTTGTTCATTTTGATCACTATATGACAAAAATTGTCTTAATTCTCTAATTCTTACTCGACTTGCTTCATTTCGTGCTTCGTTGTTGTGATGATTCAGTAGTATGTGACTGTGACATATGTAATCTTTTTCCTTCATTTCGTTGTGCTGTTTCTTCTTCTGTTTAATTTTGTCTTTCTTTTAATTTTCTCTTGGCTGCATTTGTACGATGACCAATATTTTGTCCTTTTGGCGGCATTTTTATCGACAGCAAAATGCAATTCCAACAGCAGAGTCGAACAGTCAGAATGTAAAATAAAAATACTTACAAAACTTCACTTTATAATGCAGCAAAATCATCGCAATTAATATTGAACATTAGAACACTTACAAAACATTAAAAAATTGAACATTACAGAACTTCACAAAATTTGACAACAGCACTAGAGCTTACTTCTAAGCATGCGCGACAACATTTCTTGCCTCGTGACTTCAATCTCAAAAGTACTGACTTGTGGCGCCCTCTACATTTAATTAATAGTACGGTTACTATTGATATTATATTTGTGATGTTTCTGTCTTTTGAAAGAAAGACACCAGATTTTAGAAAAATATATCTATTTGGACATAGACAGTTATAAGACAGAGAACACACATAAAAATTAAAGTGCGGTAAGTTGCACTCATAAGCCAGAGCTATTTCAAAAATAAAGACCGCAAATAAGCCTAAAATCTCACTTCTCTTCCTTAAGTCGACGTTGAAAAACAACCCTGTTTACAAAAAGCAGCCCTGCGCCTGCATTAGGAAGAAGTTGCGCCAAGCCTTCTCTCAGCCAAACATTAAAATATTATTAGGCCCTAACTTTCTTTTCTAATGGTCAGATCGACTATTTCAATAGCTTTAAACCTTTCCCGGACAACGCGGATCATTTTACAGAAAACCGCGCGTACATAGGTCCAGTAGTTTTTTAGTCTATAAGACACAAACATACGTACATTGCTTTATATATATATAGAAATAAACCATACAGTGAGCGAAAACTGTACTTACCAAAACTATTATTAAGAAGATAAAATGCAAGCTTGAAACGCGGTTGTCTATCAAACCAATTTAAACCTTTATTAATGCTTATTTTTAACAATGTAAACATCAGCTTTCTTTATGCACCATGTTGTAAAATCTAGGATCTTTTTATAAAACTATTAAATTATCAAGAAAAAATATCATCTGATATCAAAGATAGAACAGCAAGATCAAACTTTGAAACAGATAAGTAATTACTGCTTTTGGAATGGGAGGAGGAAATAAATAAAAAAATCTTTCGAATATATGTCTGAAAATTTATGTTAATCGTATAATAAACGTTAAAAATAACATAAGCTAAACAAGCACTTTTCAGTTCCGAGCAATTTTTGAAAGATCCTGAGAATGAAGAATTGCAAAGAGCTCTTCATGAAAATGACATTGTTTTTATTTAACAATTTTTGACCAGTATGTAAATATTCAAAGTCTGGTTTCCAGCTAAGCACTCAACACTAGAAGGAAATTTTAATTTGCTTTACCAAGCTCTCAATATTGCAATCATTGAATAAAAGAAAAGAATAGCAGGAGGAAAAGACATTTCAGGCATGCACCTTCAAGATGAAATATCCAAGTATTGTTCTAAGAACTCCTGAGTCAACTTCTTGAGGTATCATACTTGATGTTGAATTTAGATTTTGTTGCGACACTTGCGAGATAAAAACGCTTACGTCGTCAATAACAAATATATCCAGGGATAACCGCAGTTCTTTTCATTGCCAAAACTTTGAAGGGTTTTTTTTCTTGCTCTGTCAGTTTAAATGACTACGAGATGAGATCTTTTATGACTCTGAGATACGAGACATTTTTATGACTTTAATGACTGTGCTTCTTCTTAAAAAGCCAAATTAAATTTTAAAATCTGTTTTAATAGACAAATGGGAAGTTAAAGTTGAATCATTTTTATTTTGGATATGTTTCATTCAATTGCATCTCTTGTCTTCTCTATAATACGTTTAATTTGTGCCATGTTAGAAGATAAAACAAAATATTTCTATATTTTTTCTACATAAAATGCTTCTCATTTCTGTTGCTTATATCGCCTTCACTTAGCCATTATATTATTAGTTGCTTTGTTAGTCCATGGTTCTCCTAGATATAAGTCATTGGCTCTTAGACTCTTTTTCCATCCAAAAAAACTTCTTCTTTTAGACAGTTTAACCCTTTCGCGTTCATTGGTTTCGTGGTGAAACCCCACGTTGAACATTTTTTTTACTGCACTTGGACGAAACGTAGCGTAATTTTTCTTTCATAACTTAAGAGCCAGATATACATAGGCCAACTTATATAAAAATTTCCAGTTCAATGCCGTTAGTATTCACAAAGATATCGGCATTGCAAGAGCTAAATTGCTTTTGATCTCTAAGAGAAATAAAATGATGAGGGTCCTTGCACACATTGATATTTTCTAAAATTGAATCTTCGGAAATAATATTGAATTTTATGAAGGTTAAATATTCTGAATACTCGCGTATACTTATAAATTAAATATATAATTTGAATTGCATTTCAATGATAAGTTATTCAGAGGAAAATTTGCCCGTTACCGTTCATTGGTTTCACTGTGAAACCATAAATTTTTTGAAAATAAAAAATGCTAATTTTGTTTTCCTTTATATATTTAAGATCAGCTACATGTCTAATACTCATTTTTGAAATATATTAAGTAATTTTCAAAATGAAACAAGTAGTGAACTTGAAACGGTTAATGAAGTCATAATAGATATCAATTCATTCTCAAGAGATACAAGCATCAATTGAGGTATCATACTTAATGTTTAATTTTCCAATTTAATTTTCATCCAGCATTCGCGGTGGCGTTTTCCAGGTGTTTGTGACCTCACACGAATTGCCCCCATTATGATGATAAATACCCAAGGTCCTATTCATCCAGGTATAGATGAATCATGATGGTAAAGTATCAACTTCGTTAAGAGAGGATCCGGGTTCGATCCTACATCCCACAAAAAATAAGTCACTCTTACCGCCCTTCATATGCATTTTTATGAACTTGAAACCACATGAAAAAGAATGAAACCGACGTAGTCATTTCCCAACAGTAATCCATTTGCTCTTTAAGAGTTGGGTACGTATAAAGTGAATTGTCCCAGATAAAATTTGAATCGTATACTTTTTTTCAAATGTAACCGAAATTTTCCGTTTTATCCTCTCGCTTGACATGTATTACAAAAACCACTTTTGTAATACTTGTATTATTTTATTCTAAAGGATGCATTAACAATAAAATAATAGATAAACCAGTCTAATGGCAAATCATATTTAAGCAGTAGTGATAAAAATGTCCTCACTGAAATTCGAATCTTCTGAACTGCAGTCAGTTCCGGCAACTGGTTAAATTGCTGACAAAACAGCGATTATCTGTCACTTTATATACTGAATTGCCACAAGGAAAATTTTAACCGTAGACTGTCTCAAATGTAGATAAAGTTCTCCACTTAATCTTTTGATTTAATAAAAATCCTTTCTATAAAGCTTATATTATTCTAAAGCCAATGCCAATAATATATCAGATAAAGCTGAAAATTATTATTCATAGTCTCCCTGTTCACGCACTATTATTAAATATGCCCTCATTGACATTCTAATCTTCTGAACTGGAATCTGTTGCAGCAGCTGACTAAATCGCTGACAAGAAAGAGATTAACCATCACTATATGAACGTTAAGATACAGTACTTATAACATAGATGAGTAACACAAAATATTTTCTGGCATTTGCTTTAATTTCACAACGTATATTTAAAGTTTATCAGCTAAAATTTTCATATTGTGAATGCAATGTAATTAGGCATACGAATGTTCTGTATAAAGTAGCCTTTAAATAGAATATGTTATAAAAAAGAAGAGAAATCAGATTTATCACATTCAAGTCTCTTGCCTATTGCTATTTTATAATTTATAATTGTATTTTATTGTCTTATTCGTCGCTGTGCCTTGTTAATGAAATTTTGTAAATAGCAATCTTTCGACATGACCAAACCTTTGACACACAGGCAACGTCATTCACCTTGTAAAAAAAAGGAACAGCTCTAAACACTGTGAACAACAACAAAAATATATATGTTCCATATATTTCTACATGGCAGACAACTCGTAAACACTGTTCATTATGGGCCGTATGCCAACGCATGGCACAAAGGTCACTTATACTTATTTTCTTTCTGACAAGTAGAGTTTTCAATGTAATTGTGCAAAAGCAATAAAATTTTCTTTTAATAAGTTGAAAACGTTTGATGATTCAGCTCTGAAATGAATTTCCGACGTAAACACTTGCTTTCTCTTTTTGAACAGATTTTGCTTCCGTTTCTGTTTTTTGTTGTTGTTGTTGATTGGTTAGTTGGATTGTTTCCTATATTTTGCTGTTTCAACGTAAAAAATGTTGCATTCATTGTCACTTTGAACTTTTGCTTGAAGAACTGCTTCAATTTAAACTATACTTTGTGCATATTTGAATAGAAAAGCGAACTTCTTACTGGCGAAGGTTTCACTTAAATTCGCATTGGAAAACATTAGATGATAACATTTTTTGTTTCATTTTAGGATTTGTCTATTATTTTATAATTTCTTTGTTTACTTTTGCAAAAGCAAAATGACAGCAGATTACTTCAGATAAAAAATAATTTTACGAAATATTAAATGATGATGGTAACTTTTCGAGGTCTCAATATGATGGGAGAGCTTTTTAATCCGCATAACGTGGAAATAACTTGGTAAAAGATATAATGATAACTTCTGATCTCTCAAGGCGATATTTTTTATTAAATTGTGACTGAATTTTGATTGAGCTATTATTACCGTATGGCTATCTCGAGTTCTCTTGAAAATTTTGTTGTGTACAATGATTTTGGCGCAAAATGTCTGTTTGATGCCCCATGCCTCGAAATATAAATTGTTCAAGAAAATGTTCAAATAAATTTGAGCAACTATTACCGTATGGCTATCTCTAGTTGTCCTGAAAATGTTGTTGTGTACAATGATTTTTGCACAAAATGTCGGTTTGATGTCCCATGCCTCGAAATCTAAATTGTTCATGAAAATGTTCAAATAAATTATTGATTTGAGTTCCTTGATAATTTTATAATCCACTACTCTCTTGAAATCTAATACTCTTGAAATCTAAGTTCTTCGTAATGACACAATATGACGTTGAAATGAATTGCCTATTTGACTGCCCTTAGTAAATAAACTTTATCATTGTTAGTGAATGCCTTAAAAGCCCCTTTTTATGTAATAAAATGCCATTCTTCAAAAAGCTTTAAAATATCTTTTTCATTTTAAGAAAGAAATTGAAGAATTATCATGCTATCATTAATTGAGAGAAAGTTAAAGTAGTTTGGATGTTATGTGGCGTCCATTTATGATTTCTATCCGCATTTCAAAAATTAATTATTCATTTAGATTACCGAAAATAATTGAAATTCACTTGAAATTACTAAACGCATTTTCTTATTTTAATTTACTTACAATACCTTAAACCTCCAAGAGAAAATTCTACAATTTCAGTTCCAATACTGCTCAAAAAAAGCAGTTGTTTCACTTGCTCATAATTGTAGTAAGAAAGATATTTATATTCCCTTTTTATTTATTTAAAAGTTCATGTAAGAAAGTGTCTACTTGTATCGAATCTTGCGAGTACAACTCTGTTTCATTTTGAGTGAAATTTTTAAAAATTTTGAAATGATGTTTAAGATTATGCTCAAAATTCTTTCTCGTGTATCTTACAATTATTTCTTTCTCCATAACTGATCGATAGATTTCATTGTTCATTTAATGTAAAAAGAGAAAACTAATTATAGATGAGTTACAATTTATTGATAAAAATTTTTAAAAGGGTAATAAAAACTTATATATAATACGTGATTTTTTATTGAATAGAGTAACGATATTCAGTTTTCAAGTTTCATGCTAACATTTTCGTGTAGCTATTACAAATGTTTTTATTTATAACAAATGAATAGCCCTTCTTGACTATTGAATGCAAAAAAGAAAAAAACCTTTACGATTCTTTCACGTTCGTCCTTGGAATTATCATGAAATAATTCATTAGTTAATAATTTAACATTAACTCACAATAGATAAAATGTTAATTTTTTAAATGGACAAATATACATTTCAATAGTGAACATTTCCTTCAATTCGTATTTCAAATTTATAGTTATCAGCTTTCAGTAAATGTAGATTTCGTGTCTAATACCTATATATGTTATGTGCTTTTTAGATGTACATGCGTGCTTTGAACATTTGTTCAGCTTAATGTGTTCAAGAATGATAAAATCCGTGGCAAAGTGTGTTAAAATTTCACCTTTTGTATACGTTGACCGCCGCTTTTTATATGATCCGAGTGTAGTGATGCGGAACCAGATACACGAATAACGGGAGTTTAGAAATCGTTAGGATAAGGACAATGAAAGATGTAAAATATCTCAAAACGAGTTGAAAGACAATAGTATTCAACGACTGTTTTGAAATTTATGATTTTACGTTAGTGATAATAAAATCGAAGCACGTACAAAAAACTCAAAAAATATTTTAAGTTGTATATAAATCATATAATGCTTGACTTCCATGTAGCTTCAAGAAATAGAATCATCACTGCTTCATTCTATTAAGAGGGATTTGATAACTTGAAAATGATATTTCAAAAAGAAATCTACTCCCGTTCGAAAGTTCTCAGGTTTTAAGAATAGTGTCACACGATTTATTGCGTTTTGATAAAAGCATATTAAGTAAGATGTGGGCAAAGCGCCAACTCTGTATTCAAACGCATTTTTCAAGTCTTTCTTCGTGATAAGAATGAATCTTTGGAGGAATGAAGACTTTTTTTCACGCCAGGAAACGATTTCCTGCAAAGTTACAAAATAATGCGCATTTTTAAGAAAACAATTCTCTTGCCGCTTGCAGTGTTTTATTTCGACGATTCCTTTTAATCTCCGTTCACGCCGACTAAATGAATTTTAATGAGTATCGTTTGTATAAAATTCAATAAATATTTAATTTTTAAAAAATTTACAGCAGATTTGTGAGCTGTTTGACCTTGTTAATAGCCTCAAATTTTATCTTTGGATTTTTACTTTCACTGTAGAAGATTTCAAATAATTAGCTTCTTTCGATAACAAATGAGCTGCTTATTAAAACTTCTCTTAAAAAAATTTAAACGATGAAATTATGCTTCTAATAATAATTTTCATTAATTGTTTTTTGAATTTCAAATCTAAATGTGATTAAAAGAAAATAATTACATAATTGTGGAAACTAGTATTACAATTAATGTGATAATATTAGGAATAATTAAAGTCAAAATCAGGAATCAACAAAATTTAAACATCTTTTTGGAGGGGGCTTTACACTGAGAGATACCAAAAGTTTTAGTAAATCGCGACAGTTTTAAAGCAAGTTGTTGCCCTTTTTATAGCTAAATGTCTTTTATGTTAATATCTTATCAGTAAGTCAGTATTTTGAGGCCGTTTTTAAAATGCTAAATATCCCCTTTGCTTTTAAAATTAACTTTTATAGAACTATCAAGCCTAAATTTTCTATCTACCTACTTTATCTGCTTCACACAGCAATGCAGATAACTTTAAAAAAATAATAAAGATTTCGCATAGAAACAAGTAGACATTTATTATGAAATGATAGATATCTTAAATAGACATGCTAATTTATTACATATTTTTTAAAATATATGTATTTGAAGTAATAGCCAAACTTAAAATTCTTTTTACGAATATGAAAATTTTCTGATAATCCCCAGAATACTTTGGATTTGAACACATCAAAATATTCATATTTCGTTTTAAAGAAGATATAATAATTCACATATCTCGACACACAATATGCTATACTTGTTAAAACAGAAACCAAACACAGATAGAATAGAAATTGGAATTTGCATGAAATTATTTAAATTGTGTGGTGAAGTACAGACTGTATCTATATCTTTGATTTTAGGAAAATATTTGCTGGTTCAATAAAAGGAATTAAGCTTTTTCTAACAATAAAGCTAACTTATCACAAATTATTGCGTTGCTCAGATTTATTATTACTTAATTTTAGACACATAGTATCCTTTTCCTAAGATATGCTTTAATTTTGTTTTCTCTTTTACATTTATTTCGACATGAAATTCTCTCTGCAGCGGTCTATAAAGTTTTTTATTTGATTCAAGATTCAAATGAATGGTCTATAAAAAACAAAAGCTTCAAAACATGAAATGTGATTCGTTTAAACATTCAGAAGTTAACTCAAATAGAGAAGCTTTTCTTGACAGGGAAATAGAATATTTCATAATTTATCATATGATGATTAAAAGATTTATTTTAATAGTATTTCATAGCAATAAATACTATTGTTTTCATTTTTACCATTTGTGAATGGAGAAAAATCATGTCACCCAAAATCTCTCTCTGTGTCATTCCATTTTATACCCCAGGAATAGGAAACTTCATTTGTTTGTTAACAAATTATATATGTTTAGCCCAACACAGCACAATGATGTATGTATCAACCTCATTTTTGCATTTTAACCCGCTATTTTTACTGCTCTAATCTAAGCATTAAGTTCTAATTTATAAATACGACAATTCTCATTAATTGGCGTGTTTTTGAAGTCGAAAGTGTGTCGTTTTAGTAGATATTGTTATTTTAAGCACGTACGTATCGCGCGTTAGATTTCTACGCAAGTAAAGGTGTGGTTCTGTTTGTAAAATAAATTATAGATTATAAATAAAGGTTGTATAACATTTTTAGAAATATTTCAAAGTCTTTGAGGCTCGTTTTTGTATAAGTATACAGCTTGTGCGTATGATTTAAATATTTGTAGGGTCATTATTTGCGTAAATGAATTATGATCGGTTTTATGAAAAATATGCAGAAAAAGCTTAAAAGTTGTTTTAACTATTTTCCCTATGTCCTTCACACTCATTTATATGCAATTACGTAGTTGTTAGTCAGAACTTTTAAACAAAATTGTCACTGTAGAATTAAGCTCCAATGATATAATCTATGCATTTCGAGTTTAGTTATATTAACGTCCCATTTTGAAACAACACGAGGGTTATTTTGGGCTTCATAATTTTGAACTGCGGTCAGATGACGAGGGCGACACTTGAGCTACCACCCCGTCTTCAAACTTTCGCACCACACCAGCGGGAGGACGTTTGACCCTCTACGTATTATTTGATGTGCAACAGGCCCCATTCACGGCGGATCTTCAGTAGAATCGGGTTTCGAGACTGGAGCTCTCCGACTCTGAGGCCGACACCTTACCACTAGGCCACCAAGGCCTCCTATGCATTTCGAGATTATTTATTTCGATTCAGGTGTTTTAAAAAGAGGATGTAATTTAAAGCTGACATAATTTTTATCAAAAGGTTTCATTCTAGAAACGCAATTAAACTGTAAATAAGTAGTTTTTGAAGTGAAGAATGCTTTAGATAAATAGTTTCAAATTAAATTTCTTATCTGGATTACATATTCCCCGACGCAATAATTATTTTGACCATATTGCTTTTAATTAGTACATTATGGAAAAATTATTACGATTTAACAAACGTCTTAACCCTTTATCTACTGACGGTACTTTAAAGTACTGCTTTAATCACGTTCATACCTTCGCAATATGGCCGTTTTTCCTGACAGTATTCACAAGAACACGGAGAATGGAGTTTCAATAACAAGCAGTAAATGGCAGCTGAAGGCAGAAAGTAAAATTTTTCAATTATTAATTAAATTAAGTAATTTTAATTAATTAAAAAAGTGTTTCCCTCATTCCCAGGGTTATTCTACATACAAAAATTATCTAATGATTAAGAAATAAAATTAAAAAGTTGCTAGTAGGTAAATTCAGTAAATAAAGGGTTAAAATCTCTTAAAAATTATTTCTCAAAACAAAATCAATTCTTGTTACAACTAAGCTACATGGGGAAATTATGAGTTCCATAAGTTTTCTGAAGTTCAAGTAAGACGATTTAATTTGTAATCACATCTCCCGGAAAGTTGCAGATTTCGAAAGTAAATACCGAACTGCCTTTTCCAATATTCTGTAAATGTAAAAACTTCGGTAGAAAAATCCATCATTCTGAAATCAAAATTCTTTTTATTCCTACATGCATTAATTCTTTCCAGCTTCGTTCCTGAGTATTGCATTAGAAAGTAATTCAACGAAAATTACTTACTTTTCTTTTTATTTTATCTGTAATTCTTTTTCTTATCAGGATAGAATTTTTTTTCACATTAACCGATTCTTTGAGTAGGATTTAATAGATTCACGAAGTCTTAATGATCCAATACTCCTTCGTTCACTCCCAGGACACATTTTTCTACTCGTACGTGATAAGAAAGCTGTAATTTTGTCAGTGGGCAAATGATACAAAATGTTTCAACTGTAATTTCTTTTTCGACTAAATTCTTCATTCCTTCAATTGATTATTTATTATAAATTTAGAGGAGAAAGTTTGTGAGACTTTAGGAAAGGAGTCGTAGTTCTGTCATCAAGATAAAATAAAACTCACGGAAAGAAGTCGCTGCTCTCCCATTGGGATAAAACAAAAATGATGATGATGATGTTAGGTGTGATTTGTCATTCAAAATGAATCGCCTTATCATTGCCGAAAGTATCCAAATATATTTCGAAATTTTCAGAGTAAAAATGCAAAAATCATTAAACCAGAATATATACAGTTTTAGAAAATTGGTAGGAGGACTATGCGCTTCAGATATGGGTTTATTGCGCTGAAAATACTAAAATTATTTTAATTTCTTTCTGCTTGTCCAGCATATGTGGACCACTTCCACAAATAAATTCCTTCAAGAAAGGACGGAGATATGATGACGACTTCCAATGCAAATGACCATCATCTCCGCCCTTTAACTTTACCTGACAGCACAAAATGGCCAGGCATATTTAGACAGCGTGATTCTTCTATTATTGAAATTTTCAGCCAATCGAAATTCAATAAATTTCCTTTAACTAATTCAATCATCTACCATGTTAACAAATGCAACTACACGTTGAACTTTACAGGCTCTTTTTTGCAACCAGATTTTGTTTCGAAACTGGTAACCATAACTCCGCCCCGGTACCTAAGTCATTCAAAGCGGATAAACCGCCGCCACGAATTATAAGATAAGGTTCTAGGTAATTCAGAAAGCAGAGGGAATTACGAATTTTCAGCCAATTGAAATTCAATAAGTTTCCCTTAACTTATTCAGCCATCTACCATATTAACAAATGCAACTACACGTTCAACTTTACAGGCTCTTTTTTGCAACCAGATTTCGTTTCGAAACTGGTAACCATAACTCCGCCCCGGCACCTATGCCATTCAAAGCGAATAAACCGCCGCCACGAATTATAAGATAGGTTTCTAGGCAATTCGGAAAGCAGGCGGAATTACAACGTGCCTCACGGAAAAAGACCAGTTTACTAAGTTTCCTTCTTTGTATGCCACTGATGATAGGGAAAACAGCTCTAAATTGTTGATTTCACATCTCCTGGGGCCGCTGTAATCTAGTGACAAAGTCTCTGCTTCAGGTTCAGAACGTCAGTGTTTCGAATCCTATTCCACCCCCGTGTACAAGTGTAAGTGTGAATTAGATATGTCTTTATAGACAAAAAGTCCTCACGTTGGTGTGGAAGTTTGGAGAATGGTGGTGGCTTAGACGTCGTCCTCATTTTCCCACCCAACTTGAAAATTGTATGCCTTTCCCCCAAACAGCCCTAATGTAGAATCAAATCTATTCTAACCTCCCTTAGTGTTCTACTTTTCATACTTGAGATGTCCCGCCGGGACGAGTGTCGAAAGCGTAAGTGATCGTAAAAAAAAGGCGATCATATGAAAAGATGAAAATAAGAAAATAATAATATCAAAGATGAAAAAAAAATTTAAAGGTTCAAATACAAACAGTATGCCTTACTTTCTTTAAAAGAGTATTGTTAATATATTTTGGAAATATCTATATGGTGTGGGATGATTGAATTGCTTTATAAAATTTCCATCATCACGCTTTTAATCGACCGTAACCCATATGCATGAATCTGTTTATCACATTTCGAAACTAGCGATGAAAATCTGGATTTTCTTGGGTCTGTCCATTCAAGTACAAAAAAGGTGTGAGATTTAGATAGCAGTAAAAAATCTTCTGTCATTGTGGTACACATTAATTTACAAACAGGAATATTCAAAGCAGTTGGTTCACTTTGTGTCAGTGCAATCTTTTGAATACAATTTAAATGAAATTCGTTTGGTTTCTCAAACTTAAGACTTACATCTAAGCTACCATTTGAAGTATCAATAAATTACGTCTAAAAGAACAGGTGCAAGGTTATCTTATCATTTAACCATGCTGTGTAATGCCCATGATAAACAAGAAGTAATAATGCATGACCATCATATAAAACTTTACAATTTTGCACTGATAAGGAACACATATTTATAACCAACATTATTATTAATATAGTAAAATTATTCTCCGTCATTATTTCATAACATTAAACATTTTAGAAGTATTTTCAAATCTCATATCATAAATTTTTCACAAAATAGGAAACTTTTCTTCATTAAAAAATGAATTAAGGGTTAAAAATTGAACTAATATAAAAAAGGTATTTCCTAAATATAACCTCCTCAGTCCTGGCGTCATCTGTAGGAGATACCAGATAACGCTTTATAAAATGTCCACTATGTTAATCAACATATGAATTTAAAACAATATTATATAAGAGTATAATTGTTATTTACTACAGCGTATGTCCAAATGTCTCCTATAGAAGACACTAATTTTCTCAAAATATAAAAAAATTCAAATACTTCATTCAACATTTTTCTGAAACGTTTAGATATATTTAGAACCAATTACCACAAAAATTAGCGAAACTTATCATTCAAAGTTGGTCTCGTAACTGAGGAATTTACTGAAACATTATCAAAACACAGAAGTCAAGCCTATTTCAAAGCACCTCGGCACCCACTCTCATTAAAGAAGCGAAATGAACCAATTTGCTTGCTGTGCACGGATTCGCAGAAGCTGTGATACAATTTATTGGAAATGTTTCTATTTGTATAGCGTATATTTGTCGCGACCCATTTATGCATGATACGTATTCTGTAGGCGTGAGTAATCTAATAAGGTGTGAGGTCACACTTTCGTGAGAAGAGGATTTCCAAATATTTGCTGCATTAAACAAATTAAGTAAAGGCAGAACAGATTCCTCTTGGCAACATTTCATTCCTAAACCTCAGTGACGCAGAATTTATTTGATTACCCAAGTATTAAATGGATTGCATGATCGCATGCACAAATGAAACATGTTTTTCATCAATACTTCTGCGAAAATAGGAAAATAAAAATATTTATGGGCTTTCTGACTTGTGAGATAAATATAGACCATCCAGAGCTGTTCCTCTAATATATAATTCCAGAAAACATTTAATCGAAGCAGTGCTTTCTTTTAACCCTGTATGTACTGAATTTACCTACTAGAAACTTTTTAATTTTGTTTTTTAATCATTAGATAATTTTTGTATGTAGAATAACCCTGGGAATGAGGAACACACTTTTTTAATTAATTAAAATTACTTAATTTAATTAATAATTGAAAAATTTTACTTTCTGCCTTCAGCTGCCATTTACTGCTTGTTATTGAAACTCCATTCTCCATGTTCTTGTGAATACTGTCAGGAAAAACGGCCATATTACGAAGGTATGAACGTGATTAAAACAGTACTTTAAAGTACCGTCAATAGATAAAGGGTTAAATACTATATTATTTATTACTACCTTACTTCCCCGAAAATTAGACTTATTTTTGTTCTAAAAAAGCAAATTAATGCTTTATTTATTTTTGTAAATGTTTAAAAATGTTTCTTAGTTAACAAGATTCAGTTTTGGGCGTGTATCGTTCCTATATCGTCGCTTAACAAGCAACACCACCTATCTCAATTTTTTGAAATTTCAAAGAGGAGGAAAATACTTAATGTTTCGCAACCAATAGCGAATATTTTTGCATTTTTTTTTAAAAAAATTCAAAAATATTCGTTATTAGTTGCGAAAAATTGAGTATTTTCTTTCTCTTTGATATTTCCAAAAATTGAGATAGGTGGTGTTGCTTGTTAAGCGACGATATGCAATTCTGATATTTGTTTAATCACTAGTTGCAAAAATGAATCATGTACATTTCTTTCTGAAAGATAGACGAACAAGAGTTTTTAATTGACTGTTTGATATTCATTGTACTCATTTGTGTTGAAATACGAATGCATATTTCGCGTTTAAAATTTAAAAAATCGTGCAGTGTAGCGTTAAAAATAACTTCAGAAAGCCCACACGTGGTTTCGTTTTTCACCCTATTTATTTTTCAACTGAAGCACGTTGCTTTTTCTTCAAATATTGATTGCTATATGAGTCGTTTTGCTGAAGTAAGGTCGCTTCAGTCTCAGCCGTTCACGCTCCTCTTTTCTCAGTATTATGTTTCACTAGCCAGTCAAACTTCCTGTGATGTTCTCTTCAGACCTCCCCATTAATAAGTCCCTTTCTCGATTTTTCCCCCATCCAGCGTGCGTGTAGGGAAAATGTAGCATAGTACGAACCTGCAAAATTTCAGTTGTTAAAAAAACGCTGACGACCTAGAAATACTTTATTAAAAAAAAACGCAGCAAAGAAACCTTATAAATAAAACAGAATAATAGGATTTGAGGGAAAGACATTTTTCGCCCGAAAATAAATTTTCAACGAAGGTGTCGTGCAACTTGCGCTCGTACGATATATATATAAGAAGCAAAACATAATAGAAAAACAATAAAATAAAATAAAACATTCATATAAAATTCGAAAAGGTATGAAGAAGCGAAATGAAATTATATCAGGGTAAAGATAAAAATGCGAATAATAACCTCGAATTTTACCTCGAAAACGCATCTTTTAGACATTTTTCACTGGTTTTTCATTTTAACTGATTTCTATCACTATTTCTCTACGCTTTTATCGCTTTTCTTTTATATCTTTATCGCTTTTCTATTTAATCGTTCCCAACATACTACACTGTCCTAGCTACAGCCAAAGTTAAGCGCGAAACGTATAACTCGATAAAGTGTTTACACCCCTTCAACGCCGGTCTGTAGCGTGGCCCTCTGTTTTTGGTTTGACAATTAGGGATGAAAATCAGTGTTTCTGGCCTTACTGCGTAACTGATTGCAAGAAAATGTCAAACGTTTTATATTTTAGCAATTCACAATGACTTCATCCCCTGAAGAAACGTTATTGTGCTTTAATTGCGTTTTTTATTTATACTCTATCATTTTACGATTTATACTCTCTCTCTCTCTCTCTCAACTAGCATTCGTTTCTAACTTGTCCAAGGCCATCATATTTAAATTTTGAGCTTCAAAACTTCTAATTATAAGCTACGACACAGAAGATCACAGGTAGTTAATATATATATTTAAAATAATTTGGTAAAACCTTCAGACAGTTCGCCAGCCCCAACCTCTCGATCGAATTTGACAATTTTTATTTCATATGAAAGCTTATGACGTCTAGATATGTCATCAAGGATCGTCTGCCTCCCCACCCCATTTTCAAACGAAATCGAAAAACATTTCTCCACCATACATTCTCTATGAGGAAAAACCTTTAGACAGTTCGCAAGCCACAACCACCCGACGGATTTCGACAATTTTTATTTCATATGAAAGCTTATGACGTCATCAAGAGTCGTCTGCCACCCAGCACCCTTACTTTTCGAGAGATATTGCAAAATAAACGGAATATATTAACGGAAATAACGGAAATTTATTTGCAAAATAGTACCGTGTTCCTGAGCCTCAAAAACTGGACTGATTTCGCTATGTATTACGTCACTTCTTTAAAATAACTAACGAGTCAGAATGTTCCACTTTATTTTCGTAAGTTTAAAATAGTAGTTTTCATTTGTATGCAGTTCTGTTGCATTTCATTCCAATTTAATTTAACTTTAATAGCAGAGGATTTTGTTAAGACATCTCTATAATTTGGTTTTAATATCAGACGATTTTGTTAAGACATATCTATAATTATTATTATCTTTGTTTTAGTTAATATTTAATTTAAAATCAATAGCAAACGATTTTTTTCCTTTCTAAATTTATTTTTATTAGATTGGCAACAAGAAAATTAGTTGTTGTTAAAAAACTTTTACGGAATGCAGCGTTGTTAAATGAGAGAATGAAATTGTTTCTGGAATAAACATTTTAATTTTACGATGACTTTTTCTTTTCATCAATAATCCCAACAGTTTCATCAAATTGGAGTATCAAAAATATTGTAAAATACCTATTGTAGGTGATGGAAACTGTTTATTTACGGCGATATCATTCTGTATTTATGGATCTGAAGACTTTCATGCTGAAATTCAGGAGAAAGTTTTACAAAACATTACAACTAGACGGGGTTTATTGAAAGATTTTACAATTTTAAAGAAATCTATTTTCTACAAAGAATATGAAATCTACTATGGTTTTATAGTCTGTTCTACTGATCTTCATGCAGTATTTAAAACTGAAAAAAGTAGTGGCTGAGAGCCTCGAGTAAAGTGGGTACTGCTCGCGAACCCGCTGGCGACGAGCGCCGCTAGTATTTATTAAAATTAAGAATAGCATTGCCAACTAACAGAGGATATTTTTCATATTAATACCTTTTGCAGAGGATGATAAATTTACTCTTCTTGATTGTTGCAGAAGATTCGATAATTTTACTGGTCACATGGGTATTTGTACTTATTGTGAGATTGCACAAATGTGCACAGTGTGCACCTTACTCCATGTTTTTAATGCGAATATTTTCAAATTTTCTCTATACGCGAATGCTTTATATTATTCTTTATTTGATTTAGTATGATGTGCTTTCGATAGAAATTCTAAGTTCATCGTGAGAGGAATAATTCTAATCGCTCCTGTAAGCTTGCATGTTCTTCTTAAATTAACGGACTCACAGATTCTAAATTGAAGTTTATTTGCTGGTATGTCGATGATTATGATATTTTGTTAAATGGATTAACCCTGTTTCTGATGTGTTGTATTATCTCTTTCAAATTCTCATTAAGGGACAGTCGAAAGTTCTTCAAGGGTATTTCAACGGCAGTATAAACGTACGGTTTGAAACCACAAAGCTAACCGCAGAGAATGCAGATAATTTATAAGCACCTGTCATATAAATAAAAATAGTATATGACGAAGATTAAAAATAGAATTCACACAATCACAGCTGCTGGTTCTCCTGATAGCGTCATTCTATTCTTTCGTTCACCTTTAGGTGACATATAGAGAGAATTTTGTCTGCATAAAGGGGTCAGTTTATAAGACGGCTTTAAGGATTTAGCTTAATTCCTTAAAGGGTATGGCAGGTAAGTTAGATTTATTTTACGTTTGGAGCACGTATATTTGGGGCACAAACTTCATCATGTTGAACTCTGATCAGTTGACAAAGACAACACCCTACTCTCCAAATTTTCGCTGACCAACTTGATGACGTTTCACACATGACGAGACATTTACTGTCACCAGGCCCAAAAAAGACAGGTCTTCTGTAGTATACCGTCTCGGACTTACTATTTTCTGAAACCCAAAACCTGGACTTAACCATAAGGTAATCGTGGCCAGCCAACAAGCAAGTAAGTTTGATCTAAATAAAATTGAGAACTTATGGAATAATATATGGCTTGAAATTTACCAGGATAATCTATTTGATTCATATCCAGATGGACTTAGAATTCTCTATCCAAAATAAGTTGTTAATTAATGCGAAATTTTATTTCTATAAAGGGCAACTTTTGACATCTTACATATGGAGCACTAAGTCATTCGTTTCGAGTTTACACATTCTTACGATTAGTCACAAAAATCCATACGATTATGGAAAGATTTTCAACAAACAAGTTTCAATTTATTAACAAAATAAATTAAAATGTAACAACTGAGAATATTATAGCTGGGATCCTTAATGTTAAATTTATTAATATAGCAAAAGTTTTAATTACAAAGGCAAATATCTGAAGTTTATAATTATTTTCAACATAATGTATGCAAATACAGCATCACAGTAAGGAATTTCTAGTTAAGTGACCAAATTCGACTCGAGAGGTTCTAGATGTTGTGAAAGATCGGGAATGAGAAAGTCGATAAAAAATTAAAAAGAATTTCCTTGCTAATACAGTAATTATGATAACCCAGGCCTAGAATTAATAGAAATTAATTATATTAAAATAATCAGCATACTAAACACTAAATCAGAATAACTATATTCGATATATGGTAGATGTTAAAAAGAATTTTTGAGAAATTCATGGGGGTTTCTATTAAATCTGACTAATTAGTTTTTTTAAAAATTTCTTAGTGTGAACTGTACGTTTCAAAATAAAAAACTGGAAAATCCGGGACATTTATTCAATTTGGATTAAAGACTTAAATACCGGAACTACTATGGCTAATCCAGTATATCTGCTCACTTTATTTCTAAGTATAAAACTTGTCCTTCCTTCAACAGCAATACCTCAGTTCTTCATCTTCCGTAGTAAGTTTGTAAGATAGAAAAATAATAATAAACGGGAGTTTCCCATCCACGCCCTTTGTATAATAAAACAGCCTGTGTTTACAGAAAAGGATACCATTACACGCGTGTTTTTATCTATTGGCACTTGTTTGTCATGGTTAAAATATAAGTGAGATGGTGAACAATGGCCGACATTTGTTCCATATTTCGTTGACGTCACACCCTTTCTGGGGATGATTTACGCAACTAGCGCTGCACTAATATGAAGATCGAAGGGGTTTTTATTCGCCACGATATTTTCCGCCTAATGACATTATTTAATTTTCGAAGGATCCGCTCCAATTTGCTATTATTTTTCGGCTTATAGGTTGGGTGAAGCAAGATCATAAATTTGTTCGTGCTAATTTCTCTGTCATTTCGAAAAGAGGCTGACGAAGCAAACAGGAATGTGTTGGGCTGTGTTTCAACGTCTACCGTATCATCATCTTGTTACAGTTTAAACAGAGATGGTTATTGTTATTTTAACGATTAAAGCAAAGGCAAATATTTTAAAATAAAAATGGAAACAATGAAGAAATTTTCAAATTAATTTCTCTTTTTTCTGTTGGCTGTTTTTTTTACTTTTGTTTCAGGTATTGAGGTATAAATAAATACGATAAAATACTATCAAAATGGTACTAAAAGTATAATACATAATCTGTGTAAAAACATATGTCTCTTGTGAGCAAATTCCAGGACAAGAACACCAGGCGAATCAGCAACATTGCAATAGGTAATAGTTCCTGTATTTGCAAAAATGTAGTAGAACAATATGAATTCTTCTACATGAGCAGCCATAACAACGCGCCAAACGTATCATTCAATATTTTATGCTAGCAGCCGTGCAAATAAAGTATTTTATTTTATATACTACATGTTTTAGATTGCTCAGAAAAAAATACAAAAACCACCATACAGCTCAGAGCTTGCGTCTGGCTCCTATCGACTTCAAAGAAAGAATTCAGAGGTCAGAAATTTGCTACAGATGTTGAGGTCCGGATTAAGGCGCAGTCTTTCTTTAAAAACATACTCGAAGAAGATTTTTTAAAGGCATTGTTTACCAAATGGCAAGATCCCTGCACCATGTCAGAAGTTCAGGCTAGTACTCGGAAAAGCAGAAATGTATTGATACTCATTGTTTCCAAATAATAAATTTGCTCATGAAATAAATATGTAAGGTTAAATTTCTATGCGTTTTTCAAATTTCACTTCTTTAACTGAACTAACTTGCAGCTCATTCAATTCTTAGCTAAAGATTTGACTATGTTCTCGAAAGCGTCATTCTTACTTGTATATTGGCGGAGGGTAAAGTTGTTTACTTTCTCTATTCTCTCTATTGTGTTATAAAAGACTTTATTAAGTTTTTCTTTTCTAAAAAGGTTTTTTCCTTTATTTCAGTTATTGGATAAATTCAGGCCACAGAGGGAATAATTTTTGAATATGTAGTTATTCCCTTGACAGAAAATTTATCCATATATGAATAGTTCTTTGAATGGCGAGTGGCTTTTGAAAACGTTCGCCATTCGAGTTCTCTTTCTTTTCTTCCATTCTAATTATTTTCTTTTAATGTGTTTTATTTTTCACTAAAGTATGATTTTTGTTGTTTGATTCTATAGTAATTCGTTAGTTAATTATGGACAATATTGCTGATGCAATTACTGGATACTGCTGCGTTGGCGCGCAAAAGGTATATTGTTATCGCTATTGTTTACTTCTTCTGTTTCTTCTATATTTTCTTTTTTTGTATTCAAACATCTTTCTTTTGTATTTTATTGGAAGTTGCAGTATTTTTGCGCCATTCTGTCTAATACAAAGTTTAATTTATTTCATTTTTAATTTTTGATATCTTTTGTTAAATTATTTCACTTGTAATTGTTAAATTTCTGTGCCTTTTTCAAATTTCATTTCTTTAACTGAACTAACTCACTCAATTCTTAGCTAATGATTTGACTATACGCCAACATCATTGTCGTGTCATCTGACTGCGTTGCTCGAAAATACAAGCGATGCTCACAGTTGGTTGGGACAGCCTATGTCCATAGAAACGATAATAATAAATATAAATATTGTGTGAAAAAGAGGAAATGGTTTTACTATGGTGTGTAATATTACGTTAAAAACAGGTAAGGTGTTAATGTTATGTTTTCATTAATATAGAAATTTATAAGCTCTTTTATTGCATTAACTTTCGAGTTTATCTTATTTAAATCTGCAGGAATGTTACGGCTGAATCATTTTCTTTTCTTGTTGTCTTACACAAAACATTTGAAGTAAAGATATTGAAAAATGAGATACCGAAAACATGCATGTAAATTTCCTAAACTTGAGTAATTTATAACGATACAAAACTGTTCTTTGTTATTTCACTTCACAACTAAAAAATAGGAGTCCTTAACCGAAAACTTACCATCAAAGCATTTTCATGTATTCCTTTATGTAAAGATTCCTAACTTTTTTAAATCTGTAAATTACACAGATGCCTCGGAAAGGTTGCTAATTAATAAAAGATTTATTAGAACGAATAGTTGGAAACAAAATTAATTTCCGATCAGTCATTTATTTTATTTTGTTTAGTTCTCATTTTGAGGGCTGTTGGACCAAAAATGCCCATAACTCAGCGTATTACTCTATTATACAACTTTTGTTAACAATCAATGTTAAAATAATAAAATATAAGTTATTATGAACTGTAGTAAAATGCAAAACATTATTGATTTAGATACTGTTATTGATTAAGAAGATATTTTATTCACATTAATTTTTTCCTATAAAAATTCCAAAGAATTGCGTAAATTTCAGCAGAGTAAATATGCTGAATTTTTTTGTTCCGTAAACATCCCGTAACTCTTTTTTTATCCATCCTGTTTATGTTTCTTCAAAGGCTTATTCATTTCTTTCAAAAGTAAGCTCATTGTTCGGGGTTATAAATATAACTTTCAACTTGTTTTTCAGGCTCCAAAATATTTTTTCAGTTTACATCATTATGGTATAAATTGGTGTATCAAAAATCTTAAACTGTTGTCAGTTCCACTCCAATGGTATTTTTTGAAAAGCAAACAAAGGGCCCACCAAATGTCAGTGTTGAGGCCATCGACGATAAGTTTCCTTTTAACATCAATGACAGAAAATCGATGGATGTCTTTACCACATTTTCTCAGGATGTACCATTCTTATCCATTTTTCCTTCCGATGCTTTATTACTTTTCACACGCCTTTATAATATTTTCTTTCATTTTTAACACAGAAATAGCTATAAAATGGGTATGATTTATTTTCGTTCTAAAGTTGCCTATTTTTACCCATGAAAAATATCGAGAAAGCATCCTTTAACTCAACAATGACCTGCTTTCCGGTATATTTAAGATCAACTTTGCATTATTCGTACCTCTTCAATGAGAAAAAAGGATTTCATTGAAGCATTCGGTTGTAAATCCCGTCATATTTCTTTTCCTTTTAAACTTCCGTTTTGGTACCGTAGTTCTTTTGAGGTTGACTTAATGGCCTTCAATCGAAGCTTTATTTTTTTAAAAGTGTAATAGCATATTTGGTGTGTGTTTTTTCCGTTGGAGCATGTAATTAAGAATTATTCCGGTTCTGAAATCTTTGGTTTAGAGTTGTAAAAATACCTTTCAAAGAATGTTTCCGAATGCAAACTAAGCTCTTTCAAAGAATGAAGTAAAAAATCTATACGAGAGAATATAACCTATGCACAATTTTTCATATCCTCCAGTGAAAAAAATACATTATAATTGGTCTTTTAGGGTTTTCTTCTTTAAAAATATTTCTCTTTCCAAAGTACTCCAATGTAGGTAAAGGAGTTTTATTTAAGAGAAATATAAAATCATTCAATATTTTTTCAACGTTGGCATTTATCTTAGTGATAAAGCATTATACCTCCGTATGCTTTTAGCCATATCCGTTAGCTGCTTAAAGTTTTTATAAGAGTATCAATCTCATCAAATGTAATGGTCTTTAGAATTAAAGTACTCCTATTTAAATCATTCTAGTAGGCAATAGAACTCCAAATTTCGGTGGTATGCACCTCAAAAAATACAGCAACAAACGAAGCATATTTTTTTTTAATTTTGAACGATAGTGGAAAATAGACGAACAGCCCCTATTATCAACATAATTCAGTCATAGTCGTAATGCATATTCGTTTGAGACCACGATATGTACTGACAATTATTGTCATAAAGATCAAATATTTAAAGCATGTTTATAACAATTTTTACCGTATGTTTCATTTCTTCTTAATTTTTGCCATTTTTGTGACATCCCTTGTCCTATGTTTTTAAATGCATATGACCGAGATTAGGCGTTTTTGTGACAGCTATTTTTTCTCTAAACAATATTCTGAACAGAAATATTTTAATTCTAAAATCACTATATTTTATATCTATTCTATTCTTAAAATACTAAACTATATTTTCTAATTCAAGAATCGATAGATTAATGTAATTAATTAATCATCGATGATTATAATGAATGACCTGAAAAATATGAAAGTTATCATTTAAAAGGTAGATGTTTTATCTTGAAATAGATCAAACATATATAAATTAACTTATTTAACACGAACTGAACTTTGCTAGATTTTCAGCCTCACCCATGATTTAGCTGTAACAATCAATACGTTTACCTAACTCGCGACGGACGTTCATATATCTCTCTAAATTCTGATCTATCACTAGCACAGGTTCTTTCGAGCTTTGAATTGTTCTAAAAGATTCTTGAAGCTCATTGTTGGGGGTGGAGGTTGATTATGCCTTCCGTTTCTTCAGTTTGGCATCACTTTTCAAATCTGAAATCGCCTGTATCAAGTTTATGGTCGCGTTAAACGATACATTAATCATCATCGCATTAATCAACATAATTTCATACTGAGTTCATTTATTAGATTATGTCCATTGTAAAACAAAATGAGAGTTGCTCGAGACAGACGTCGAAATTTTGAACTTTAGTCAGATGATGAGGATAACCCATGACAGGCTTCCCACTGTACTGCTTTATAAAATTGTCATTTTAAGTTATCTGACTAAGTCTAAAAGACGGTTTGGGGTCGAAATTCACAATTTTTTATGATTTTACTTTAAAGCCCAATTATTTAGCTTTCTAAATCAGGGTTTATGGGTTTATTTTATTTTTACGATGAATACAAACGGAGATATAGAATTTTTTATAAAACACGGTAGCTGAAAACGAAACCAGAAGTTGACTGTTTTCCCTCGTTATACCAAATACACCGCACTCTGAAGTATAAATTAATTTGCTTTTATTTATTTCAATTATTTGTATACTCTATCTGCAATCCATGTCAATTTGAATTAGATTTTGAGTTTCGACAAGGTACTATGGACATTTTTGCCAAAATGCACATTTGTGGAGTTACAAAATTCACGTTTTGGGATATCGATAGCTGAATTGTTGTTTAATGATTGATTTTATATTCTTAAAAGAGTATTTCATGAACTGGGAATAGTTCCTGGCCAATATATACATTGAAATAATATCTTAACCTCGATAACCAAAGAATCGTCACTTCTAAAAGACAGTCTTTGGCAGGAACAAAAAACGTTAAAAAAATTATGGTCTCTCAAAATGAAAAAATGTGATAAGATTCTGAATAAAGACGGTATATCTTACAAATGTGGCAAATTTCAAAAGAAATTAAATGAATATATTTTAAATGAAAAGCAAATTGCAACTTTAAATACGTTTTTTCAAAAACTTATATTTAGTCAAAAGTTACTTACGCAAAACACGATATCTCAAAATATATTTCCTTTGAATTTTGTATAGATGTTGTCTTAAGTGTAGTAAAGGCAATGAACTAGAGACATAGTTTTGACATCAATAGTTTTTGATTTAGAGCTGCTTAATGTTGATTATACCTATGCATTTTGTGAAAATTTGATCAAGAGAATACACGACTTACCATAACATTCCTGTAAATGCAAATAGTTCTTATATCCTTGTTCATTGCCTTCACTATAGCTTGTAAATGGGCTGTGTAGAGAAATAATTTGAATATATGGATTAGAATTTCTGCTAGAGTGTTTTGCTTTTTGGTCTAATTTTCCACATTTTTTACCTAAATTATCCCATTTTACTGAATCTGAAGTGACATAAAATTTCCTGACTGATATTAATCATTGTTTTGATTGATACTGAGTCAGAAAATGAGCTGAAATTGCACATTAAAGCGTTTTTTCAAAAATTCGTTCCCGCACGTAGTCATATACCATTCAAGTCTGGTAGTAAATTCTTCTATGTACCATCATTCTATTTACACCGTTAACTTAATGCTATATTTTTATACAATCTTTAATATAAAATTACATAGTACTTTGCTCTTCTAAGCTCTGTTTCTAACCAAATGTATTGCACTTGAAATAGTTAGCAATATTTTGCGAGGACCACAATGATGATTAGCGACGAAGAAATGATTGTAAGATCCCTACCAACATTTCATCCCAACCAAGTGGGGATTAAACAACGCCGGAGGATGATTTTCATCTTGGTCAAAGTAATATTTCGCCGTTTTTGGACTACTCGTCCTTTTTTTGCTTGAAACCCGCATACCGTTCAAATACTTTCGTGTATGAATAACAATTATCATGAAAAACTCTAAACTACTACACATGATATCATTATTTGTTATTGTCTCTGAGTCACTTTTAGAACAATAGCTTTCTTCTTAACATTGCAAAAAACACTACAAAAAATTATCAGCTTGGAAAATATTTAAAAACCATCAAAAATGGGGTATGTTAAGACTGCTTTTTTTTTAATTTTGTAAAACGAAACTTTTTCTGATTTACACCATTTAAATATTTGGAAAAGGCTTATTTTTATTTCCAAGCTTAGAAAGCGCTTTTTTGAATGAACAATTTCTTCTATAATAATATTGATAAAACTCAAAATTATTGACTGCATCTATAATTTTATTCAGATATCCATAAATTTTATTTCCAATTTGTAATTTTTTCACTTTAAAAATCATTATCATCCAGGAGCAGAATTCAAATCCAATTTTAACGACTTCAGTAAATTTGCGAACTAAGTATATTCTGTTAACAATAAATTATAAAAATAAACTCCTCTTAAGCCACATCATCATCGTAAGAATTTTTGCATCTTCTAATACGTTTTATGATTTAATCTCTAATCAATTAATCGGTAATGGTAAAATGAATAACAGTCTATGAAAAAAGTTCTTTAGGTAGCGAAGCGATAATTGACTTTCCAGCTAACTACGTAATGAAAAGCTTCATTGATCGAAGCTGTCGCTCCTTTAAATTCGTATTTGTTAAATAAAACAAATGAAAAGTTTGCTATTAATAAAGTATTTTGAATATTCATATTATAATATGAGCAGAAATTTTACAATGGAAGGTAGTAGCTAGGAAAAATTAGATATTATATTAAGATATCTATAACCAAATGTAATTAACTTAACGACGCGGCTTTATAAGATTTTTTTCGGAGTTGCAGACATAAAATTTGCCTGGTAATCTCATTTTATGAGCCGTAAGTTCTTTATTATTAAAGCATTAAACTGATATGAACTTCATTACATTAAAAAATAAGCACATGATGAAGATTCTTATCAGGGCAATTATGATTCAAACAATATGAACAGTCCCATATTTTTTTTCTTTTATTGTGTTAACAGTCATTTGATAGAAAATTTCTAATATGTAACGAAGGTAGGTAAAAATCTCAAATTCTCCAGAAGAACAAGAATAGATTTATATAAGATGGTAGTTTAAAAATTAAAAAGTACTTTACCAAGAATTATTTTAGAGGCATGCCGTTTCTCACAGAAAAAATATTTATGATATAATTTAATGGTTTATGTTCAAATAATCTTGTATATCCTATGTTTTTGGTATACTCATTGAATTTATGTTACAGTATTATAAATAATTGACATTCATCGAAAAGCAGCATAATATTTCATTAAAGCATGTTTTCTCAACTAAATAATGAGACTGTGTTTTGCATATCGACCACTTGAGTTTTCCCATTATAGCCCACTTGGGTATTTCCATTATCGCTCTAGGCTTTTGAGGGGCACTATAATTTTACAAAAATTACCTTTAAAAAATACATGGTTGATATACTATCACCTGACAATACTCCTCTCTTTTTATTTTGATGTTTTATTTAGGGTAAAAGTATACTTTAACTATAGTTTAGTATACTTTATTTAGTGTTAAAAGAATACTTTAACTATACTCCTAAAAGTACAAAAAGGCTGTCTTGTATTACTTTCAATTTGGTTTTGCCTTAATTTTCATGTTTAATAAAGAAAGTATGATCATAACATTAATTAGACTTCATTTTAATCCATTTTAGACATAAATGCTATTAGGAACATATAGTGGGCGATATTACGAATACTGTTTGTAGTAAGAAAAATGCAGCGGTCGCAAAAATAACTTTTGGGAGAGGGCGTTAAACTTATGTGTTAGATTTGTAATTCGGCATGTTTTTGGATAACAGACATTAGATTGGGGCAGTTTTTAGACATATTGCACGTGAATTAGTACTTTGATTAAAATAATGTTTTAAGTGGACGATATTTGTACCCCTACTTTAACTCTGCAAGAATTTAAAGAAGAATATTTGGAGTGAACATCAATCGCATGACAAACGTAACTGAGGCTGGTTCTACGCTGTGCTGCGACGTGTCCTCCTTTTTTCTCATTCCAAATTCGTAGTGAATTACAAAAACAAATCGCACCAATCACTTGATCTGCACCACATGAATATGAATAGATTCCATTGTATAGTACAAATTCTTCTGAGATTTCACTAACAGTGCCTTGGTTAGTCAGAAGTTAGCCTAAGGTTTAAGCAAAATTGAAAATATTGGTCATGGCATTCTCGTTTTAGAAAGCTAGGTAAAAGTTATTTTTGTGCGCCGAATAATACAATCTTTAAAAAATTTGCTCCGCTGCAGTCGGGTTAGCTAAGAAGAGATTTTCTTGTTCTATAACATAAATCTTGGTCAGTTCCTTGAAAAAAATGTCTTCCATTATATTAATAGGAGTGGAGAACCCATCCTGTCAAATGTCCTCTACTATTAGTCATGTCCTCTATATCTTTATGGACTAAAAATCGCAATACCAGAATGGCAGTACATTCAAAAACATTGAAGTCTTCTGTAGGACGCTTACAGTATTTCAGAAGGAGAAATTATTGTTAACATATAGAAGTGCAGTCATGGATGAAAATAAATATCTAATCTATGAAATTATTTATATAATTACGTCTGATTTGATTAATATTTAATTGCATTGCCTTAAGAATGTGAGGGAGGATACAACTCAGTCAATTGAGAAATTATTTTTTCGAAGGTATTTAACTGATCATTAGTGATTTAAAGAATTAGTTATAGCATACAATTGATAAATTAATGTAGTTTCTTCTGTAAAAGGCGTTAATTACTCTAGTCGTTCAATATCTGTGAACAGTTCGAAATAAACGCTTCCAAGGCATGAGTGTTTCAGGTCGTAAGGCAATTTTTAAACTGTGACGCACTTTCCTTGAGCAATTTTCTACATGTAATATCTTGAATAAACGCTTATTCTTTGAGCGAAGTTTCTCGATTGTTTTCCTTGTCACCTTTTGTTTCTGTAAGAGAAAGAGATTACTTTCTAAGTGGAAGTGTTGGCAAGTTTGGAATCTTGAGATCGTTTTGATCCCATTCACACTGTCAGTTAAATAAAAACTTTACGCTTGAGAGTGCCGTGAGGTACCAGATATTTATAGTTCACTTGTTTTGTTTCTCTGGCAGTGTCTTCGTCGTGGAAAAAAATATCGAACTCATCCTTGTTTCATTGTAGAAATCCTTAAGTGTTTACAATTCTAATTATCTACTTATTAGATTGTGCGCACCTTCAGCTTCCATTACCTATATATTAAGCTTTAAAATACGAATCCCTTCATGTTACCCATTTTTAAGGCCATTACCCCTTTTTTTCATTGAAGTGTTTACAATATTAATTACAATTACAACTGATGCACATATTCACTGCATTTGCGATTCTTAAATTAGTACTTTCAATTTATATTGTACTTGTCACATATGTTTTTAAATCTATACTCCCGTATCCTTATTTTGACTGCGCTTTAGACAAAGCTGTATCCCTTTAAGTTATAGGTTGATTGTATTAGGGGAGTTCAAAAAGTAAGTTACAGTCGAACAATGTAGGTCAAAAAACACTTTATTGAGAAATGCGCTACAATACAATATGACACACATACACCACACTATTTCTCTACATAATCTCCCAGTCGTTGCAGACATTTGTCGGAACATTGCACTAATCGTTCGATGTCCTGACGATAGAAAATCGCTCCTTGGTCCTGGAGCCAGCTTAGAGCAGATGTCTGAACCTGATCATCGTTGGAAAATCGTCCTCCACCTAAATGTTCTTTGAGCTTACCGAACACGTGCAAGTCGCAGGGATTGGGACTGTACGGTGGATGTTGCCAGACCTCCCATCCAAATCTGCGAAGCAAAACCTGTGTTTTGTGTGTCTCCATGCCATCGACGCTTGCTTCTTTTCTGGTGTGAAGCGATGCACTCATGTCTGATCACCCGTAATGATGCGACTTAAGAAATCATTTCCTTCCGCAGAATAACGTTGAAGGGATTCCAGGGAAGCTGCAAACCTTGCTGCTTTGTGTTCGAAAGTCAAAGAATAAGGAACCCATCGTGAATACAATTTGCGATAATCCAGTTGGTGACGGACGATGGAATGAGCACTGCCAACGGATATTCCCAACGTTGGAGTAAGTTTCCAGCTGACGCGCCATTTTTTTCTCGTACTACGCAGCAACGATTGCCACTATCCGAATGAAATTGCTACCGTTGGAAGCCGTGGAACTCAATTATCGTTTGCGCAAGCTTCGCTCTTGTTTCGCAGGCTGCCATCTGTGGGGGGAACAAGTGTAACTTACTTTTTGAACGCCCCTTGTAGTATTATTTTAGAGTGCAAAAGTCAAATATGCCGTTCCAACGGGATATCTAATTCAAATGAAATTAGTTTATACTCCGCTATTATGCGTACAGTACAAATTTTGTGCGTAGTGTGCTTATTTCAAATACTTTTCAAACTAGAAACATATCCTAGTAATTTATATATCAGAGTCAAGATTGGAGACTTCATAACATCTAATATTTGTTGCGTACTTCAATTAATAATCACTGGTTATACGACCTCGCTTTTATGTAGTTTGGAAGTTTGGGCTACCAGTTCGAATGTCATCCTCATCGTCTGATAACGCTTAAAATGCCCCTGTCAAGCCAAGCCGTCTCAAGTAGGCTTCATATAACTTAGTAGGGGTTCATCAATCAATTAAATCAGTCACTCGGCTGAGTTTGTTTGATTCTTGCCCATTAAGTTCAGTAAGTCAATCAAACCGCTGAGTTAGGCAAACAAGTGATTCAAAAAATAGATAATTTTTTTAAATTTTCTTAAACTAAAATATTTCCCTTTTTGTTCAAGCAGACGTTGAGAAAATTTCTATATACAACATTGTTAACGTCACATCGCCAAATTGGAAGAAACTTTGAAATTAATGTTACGCAAAACAAAAGATTTTGGCATCTAACAAAGTGATTCATTTTAGCTTGACACCCCAGGATAATGAGCCCAGCGGAAGTCAAATTAAAATGTTTGAACGCCTTCAAAACTTTTAGTTTCAAAGCAAACATAACCTTAAAATCTGTCAACACAAGAGTTATCTGAAGTTTGTACTATTTCTGACATTAGCCAGTTTAATTAGCTTTTCAAAACTTCAGAGACTTAGCCGTATAATCCAACTAATCACCTTACTAATTTTTTTTCTTTTTTATACTCTACAAAAAAAATTATATAATGACATAAATTTGAAAAGTTATTGCAGTCAGTTGAGAGCTGTTGAAAAAAATCTAGAAATTGTAAAAAGAGGCTGTATGATTGTACTTATTAAGGTATCCGACTGTGTTCGGAGACATTTTTTTGAAAAATAACTTATATAAATTTTTTAATGTTATTTTTCAACTGCATATGCTTTAAAACTATGAAAATATTGTAAAATTAGGCTTTCAAAATAATATTTAAAAAAAAACATGAGAAATTTGAAGAAAAATGACTAAAATATTTGCCTTACGCTAACAGCCATAGACAAAATCATATTCTAAATATACATAAATCCTCGTAGGAATACATTTTTATGACAGTTATCTGTGTTATGCTCTAAAATATTTCTTGTACTTCAAAATAGTTTTGAGATATAGCTGAACATAGTTACTGAACTGGTAATTTTTCATAAAAAAATGCTTTTCGTTTATATTTAAGCAGTTAAAAATAATACTTGATTTTAAAATTGACCTTAGTTTTTAGAGGAAAACGTCAAGCATATTGCAGAAAACAATCTCAGAAAATTTCATATCAATACTTGAATAACTTTTTGAGAAATCATTGTTACGGTCGACAGTTTTCGTCAAAAATATCATTTCTCAGAAAACACATTTAAAGTTTTCATACAACAAAAAATAATGCTTACAGTTCGGTAATAAAACAGCTGTAACTCCATTTGTAATTCACGTAGAGTAAAAAGTGAGACATTTTTAGAAAGCTGGTTAAACAGGCTACAAAATTAAGTCATAAAAAGTTTTTGATAATTTCATCAAAAACGACGATTTTAAACCAGTCGGATACCTTAAGAAAAAGCTAAAAATGTAAAAATGTTTCCTGTTATATACCTATATATATACTGTGTACAGATGGACCACGATCGCTTAATGATAGAATCTGGATAGTGTTAAATTTATCGATGTTCAAATAATATCATACTTGGCCAGACATGGAAGTTCCGAGAGTGGAGTAATAGCCCAGGCGTAGATTTCTTCATAGAAAAATAGCCACCGCAGCTTCAAGGCGAGATGTAAATATATTAAAACAAAAAATTTTGAAATTTAGATGAAAAGACGAATTTATTGTTATTCATGTACAGTGAAACTTCGATTAACCGTCACTCGTTTAACCGCCAGTTTCTGTTATCCGTCATCTTCAAAATAATGTAGAATTATAGTATAATAAAACATTTTGTACATTACTACTCTTATACTGAAGTTTATATTGATCGCTTAGCAAAATTAAACACAATATGTGTGTATTATTCACTTTAAAACGACTTTATTTTCACTTTCGTCCCAAACCAGCAGTGAAATCACTTTACTGTACATATGTATTAAGAGATTTCTGTTATCCGTCTATTCGGTTATCCGTCACAGCCTTGGTCCAGACGGTGACGGTTAATCGAAGTTTTACTGAAATATTTATTTATGATAAACAGCATTTGCACAATTCTAGATCAAGTGAATTTCAGCAGGATGATTTTTTAAAAACTGGCAGTACTCAGAGCCTTCTGTAGCTCGATCTATCAGCTAAAATGCCACCAAATTTCGTAGGGAGACTATGACGACATAGGGAAAAAGATTCTGTAATAAAAAATATAATTCCGAAAGTCACCGATAGGGGGAAATGTGGCGCTACCGTAGTCTACACAACTGAGAATTAGGCAAAAGAATATAACAAAGAAGAAATTTCAGGGCAAAACCGCTTTAATACAGCAAATAAACTGCCGAAAAGGGTTGCAGAGATGAAATTACAGTGCACCATAATTATTTATTCAATAAAATTACTTCCTTGGCGAGGCATGTGATGACACTTCAATGTGACCACCCTTCTCGTGGACCACACATTGCATCCTGTAAACAACATTCTCCATGTCCATTATCCCCGGATCTAACCTCATACGACATTTTCCAGTGAGGTTATTTGAAGTACTATCTTGGTGGGGTCCCGACGTTGACGACCTCAAAGGACAACATATTACGGATTGTGCTAAGCATTCCTGGTGACACGTTACTTTCGACCATCGAGAATGTTGTGTAGAGAATGCAATGTGTTGTCTACGAAAAGGGTGGTCGCACTGAAAGAGGTCTGGTGCTGTGCTATAGTGCATTGTAATTCCATGTCTGTAGCCCTTTGGAGCAGTTCATTTGCTGTATTAAAGCGGTTTTGTACTGAAATTTCTTCTTCCTTTTTCATTTGCCTAATTTTCAGTTGTGTAGACTACAACAGCGACACATCTTCCCCTATCGGCGAATTTCGGAACTAATTTTTTTTTTATTACAGATTCTTTTTCACCATGCTGTCATTACTTACCCTACCAAGTTTGGTGGCATTTCAACAAATAGATCGAGCTACAGAAGGCTCTGAGTACTGTCAGTTTTTTAAAAAAATCACCCTGTATTTATTAGAGCATTTGCGAAAAGGAATGTCTTCCTCACTTACGCAATTGTCTTTTCTGAGAGATAATTTTATTTTGTATTTTTTAATATTTTCATGACGAGCTATACTAAGAATTGTGCGTTATTAACACAGAAGTACTGGTTTTGTTTTAAAGGCAACATAACTCCTTTTATTTGAAAATCTCAGTTTCAAGCAATTTGTTTCCTATGCATAATTAAAACTATAAAAAGAGTTCCTTTAGTATTTCAAATAATATTTCAACTCTGTTGCTCGCTGTTGAAAACCCATTTTCATTCACACTCGACAAGAATGCCCTTTTCGGAGAAGTTTTCTAGCCAGAATGAATGTAGCTCACCACAAAAATAGTCTGTTTTCTAGTTAAATCTGTAGTAAATCTGCGAATTACATACTTAGTTTCAACTTTGAGGCACGAATAAATAAGGAAAATGCTAAAATAATTTTAAATTTCAGAATAATTTTTCGTTATTTCGTTGTGTATTCGCAGAATTGTTAGTTTGCAGTTAAAAAACTTCTAATATAAAATGCAGAAAACGTTTAGCTAGATCCAGGAGGAAGGATTCTGTATATTGCGCTCATATTATAGACTGGGAAAATTTTACGCTGGCATAATATTTATGGACAGTATTACGAAAGCGTTGTTGCCCATAACTCTTACAGTTTGGGACAAGAGAAGCTTAGAGTGTGTAAAATTTCCTGAAATGGGCCTCGAAGCTAGAAGTCGCATTGCTTTTGCTCAGTTGTAACAGCTTGTTAAGTCTCTAAGATTGTAACATAACTTTTCCGAAACTGCTTTCTTACATATCGTAAAATTCTTTAAATGTTTCAGACAGTGATACTTTTTATTTTGGGCGGAATAATATTTAACTAATAGTTATCTCTTGTTAAAAATGTAAAAACGGTACATATGCATTTTTCTGAGTATAATTTAGTTTTATTTTAATTTTGTATTTTGGACTCTTAAAAAAGTTAAATTTTGTATTTTGTAAAGTTTAATTTGTATTTTGGACTCTTAAAAAAGTTAAAATCTTTGAGAGTCGAACTTTCTGCTACGTATTAAGATCAGAGGTAGTTAAAAATTTCGAGTTTTGTGGAAGTGTTATAAGTAATTTAAATATTATTCTAATATTGACTTGTATTTAAATTTAACAGTGTCTTTAATTAAATACTGCGGATTTATTCCTTCTGCAATTCTTGCAAGATCTTAAAAAAATACTGTTCAGAATAGAATCGAATTATCCATGCATGCTTTATTCATAAATGACGCAGTGTTTGTGAAGAGTGTATAAATTCTGTTTAACTCTGAACGTTTTTAAAATAATTTATTGCGAGAAAAACTTAATTATTTGTTTAATTTACTTTGATTATTTATAAAGTAAATAACTTTTTTAACGTGATTTATGTCGGTAATTATTAAAAATTATTTTTTTTAGATGGTTGTGCTATGTTAATCTGGAAAAAACTTATGCATTTCGTAGCAAATATGTCGTCAGTACTGAAGGGAATGTGCATTATTTTCAAAGTTTCTCTTTTCTTCAATTCTTATATAAGCTGATGTGAGCATGGCTTTAACTATTACATAAACATTTACATTTTATTATGAATATATGTCCAAAATTACGCTAATATTCCTTTAAAATCTCGTTGATGTGGTGCGGAAGTTTAGAAGAGGGGAGTGTGGTGTCGACATCGTCATCTGACCGCGGTTTAAAATTATAGGTTCGTCCCGAAATAGCCCTCGTGTGGCTTCAAAACGGGACGTTAATATAACTTAATTAACTAACTAACTAACTAAAATAAAATAAAAGATTTTATACACAACAAAAATACTTCATCTTAAATTTTTTGAATTATCAAAAATTATTGAAAATTTTATTTTAAAAATACTTAAGAATCTTATGCACTTTCTTATGTCAGGTTGGAAGAGTTACTTACTTTTTTCCTTGGACTTCATTCTTCCAAGTTAAATTTCTTGTGGGACCTATACATGAGTTTTTTCTAATGTGACTTGAGAATAATCTTTTAAGAAGGTAAATGAATAACTTTCTTCGAATTTAAAGATATAATGTGTCAATTTCACAAGGAATTAAATTCTTGAAGTTTGCCGAAGAAAGATTTTCGCATAATTTCCAAAACGTTGGAAAATTTCTGGTTGTTATAAAATGAAATACAAATCAACCGTATTATTTATTACGTATATTTATTTCATAAATCATAATAATATTCCAGAAACAGAGAAGTCTTTGATGCATCAATGGCATTATTTCTTGAATGAAATAAAAAAATTAAAAAAAATTAGTTTAAAATTATTCAACAACAAAGTTTCATGGAAGAATTTTTGCGTTTACACATTATATTAAAAAATCTAAGTTTAAATATTGCAAGGCCTCCAAGATCCCTGAACGCACTATTGTTGTAGAAACTTGAGTCGTAGAATAATATTTCGTCGCTTAATATGTTACACTACCTACTCAATTTTCTGAAATTTGAAAGAAGAAAGAAATACTCAATTTTTCGCAACCAATAACGAATATTTCTGAATTTTTTTAATATCCGATATAAAGATGAGACCACATATTCCGACCAGATATTAAAAATTCAGAAATATTCGTTTTGGGTTGCGAAAAATTTAGTATTTCTTTCCTCTTTGAAATTTCAAAAAATTGAGATAGGTGGTGTTGCATGTTAAGTTACAATATACGTATTTTTCAATAGTTTATATAAATTTGCTGCTATGAAATTGGCCAGGGGACAGAAGGAATATGAAACAATGCTTCAGAGTTCCTTAAATATTTTAATTTAAGCTTATTGAAATGGAAATTTCAATAGAAGTTCAATTTGTCCATTAAAAAGTGCTCCGGGATATATATATATAAGGTAATGAAACTGAAATCTATATCAATCTGCATCTCGAATTATTTTTCCCATTCTGTCAAGAGCATGCATAAAGAAAGATCGAAAGCCATTAACCGTAAATTGAGAAGACAGAACTCTCCAAATGTAAGGGAAAAGACTGACATATTTTACAGAAATAGCATTTTAAACTGCATTTCGACAGGAAACTCCATGATTTGATCCTCTGATCCTGAAATGAAATTCCCATTAAGAAAGAAGGTGATCTTGATGGAACTCTACCTAAGCATGAATTTTATTGAGTAGACTGAAAAATATTTCAGATGGAAGCTTTTTTTAACTTTTACTACTGATATACGCAGAAAAATAATTGTTTGCTGACGATGAGTAATGTTAATACAATCTTATTTTATACTTTAGTAAGTTACGTTTTAAGAAATATGAAAATTAAGAGAAATTAATGAGGAATTGTATGCAAATTAGATGAAACTCATTCAATTAAACAATTCAATTATTTAATTAAAATAAATTATTTAACAGCCCGAGAATACTCGTGCATCGAATTATCGTATTTTTAGTCCTAAAACTAAATTTAATCATTAAAAAGCTTTATAATTTTACACAAAAATTATGTATAATCTATAAACATCTCAAGTATTATATGCCTTCTAAGATGAATGAAAACTACAGCCCCTTTCCAAAACAGAGTGATCATCATATTAGATATCAAAGAAAATAATTTAGTTAAGGAGTTAAATAATTAATGTTTGGAGAAAATTAACATCTACTGATTTTTTTAACATTTTTTGTGATACATGTTATTGATTGTTAAGACCGTAAATCTACGCTTAAATCTTTCTTTTAGTATTTTTTCAGTCAAAGATAATTAAATGTAATATTTCGACTTATAAATTTCTAACCAATATCAACAATCATTAAATACCGTATTGTTATTACTGAAGCTTCATTTGAAGTGACTGCTGAGTTTTTTTTAACACGTTCACCGCCATATGAATCAAATACGATTCATAACTACTATCTAATCAGATGACCCCCTCCTCTACTGTAGTTAAGAGATAGCAGAGAAGGAGTCATCTAATTAGATAGATAGTTCGAATTTCAGACGAGAGTCGTGGCGACTAACGTGTTAATCCATCATTTTGAAATTCAATTTCATTCTAATATTCACTTGAGAATTAAATATTAAACTATTCAAATTTCAAAGGCTGAAATTGCCATTAGAAAAATTGAACCCAGAATTCATTTTTCATCCGATTTTTATAAAATGAATCTTATTCTTAAAATATTTGTTTCTAATTAATTCACAGGTTCGACTTTTCCAATATTAAAAATAAAACTCTGAATATTTAATTTGGATTTTGGATTTTCTTCCCTGAAAATGCACAAATAATAAATCCAAAATATAGAATTGCCCTTCTATTTTACTGGAATCGTAGACTCGATTATTTTTTTTGTTCATTTCAAAACTTTAAATAAAAAATACATTAAATAAAAAAAAAAATTCTGCTCGCCAAAAAAATCAATCAGTCTATTTTTAAATAGATATTCGTAAAGGTTATCAAACTAGCAATTTATTCCAAAATCTATATTATTATGCCTGCTATCAGTAAAATGTGAAATAGTGGCTTAATATCTCGGATATCAAATGACTTTTAATTGCAGTTTTTCAGTGATTGAAACATTGTGACCGATTATGATACAATGGGATTTCTGCCCCCTGCTTTAAATATCATAGTGATGGAATTCTTCTAATTACGAGTTAACGGTGGCAGTAACTAATTGTCACTCTTTTAAGTTAACGCGAACATTTAGGCATTTTTCCAATATCAAACTATTAAAAAAAGCCTCAAAGATCAAAAATGTATTAGGTAACCAGGAATCTCGGAGTCATAGCCATAGAACTTCAATAGTAAGAAGTTTATCTAAAGCTGGGCATTGACGACCACGCTGTTCTACCAACAACTGGTTTGTATTCCACTCATTCAAGTCGATAGAGGCAAGTCATTCACGGATTTAGGCAAGTCATTCACGGATTTAGGCA
>BGPR01000053.1:1553726-1575179 GCA_013235015.1 Araneus ventricosus | reverse complement strand
TTTATCATGCCGCTAAAGTACATGTTTATAAGAATAGGGGATTGAAGAACATAGAAAAAAGAAGGATTAAATCACAAAGACTCCAGCTCAACCCTGTTCTTTAACATTAACTGCATGGTAGGAGTTTGATGCTTAATAGAATGAACATAGTCTTGATCTATCTATCGATCTTAAAAAATCGAAGTTGGGACATTTGAGGCGTTAAGTGATAGGACCCGCAAATAAACTTCTGGTTCGCAAGAAAAGGGGAAAGAGAAACTTTTTTTTCCCTCTGAAACGCTCGAAACTTGATATTTTGCTTTACTTTTCTTAAGAGACTTTTAACTGGAGTGAACTTTTTTCTCCCTTTTCTATTTCTCTCGCTTTGTTCGATAGACAGGGATTAGAATTTTTAGAGAATTGGGAAACGAATTCGAATGAAAATAAACTTTGATTGACTTGATTATTGTACCGAGAAATTCCGACTGTCTTGGAAATTTTACGCTTAGTGGAATTCTAAGACTATCAGGGATCGAAATGTTTGCATTAAAAAGGATTTTCTTTTCATCAAATGTATACTTTGGCTAGGAAAAATCAGTAATCCTTTGAATAAATATTGCATAGGATGTATGTTTTTCTAATCTTAAGGTTTTTTAAAAAGATTCGTCTGTTTCTTCATTCGTTGCTTGATTTCGTGATATCGAAGTTCGTCTATTTTCAGTACCTCTTTAGTAATGAGTTCAAATCATGTTAGTCACGAGTCAGAAAAAAGACGAAATAATATCCTCAGAAAGAATGCAAAATAAGTTAACTCGTACTACTATGATAAGTGAGCAGATATATTAAATATGAATTCCCTAATTTCAAATATTTGGCAAATTAAACCTCTCATTTTATATCAAACTATCTTATCACTTGATATATTTTTGAACTGGAAATGAATGCTCTAGCTCAAAGATTTCCTAGTTATGGTCTTTATAAAATGTTTAATACTATCACCTTTTCTACCATTCGATTGGCGTATCATGGCCCAAACTAGCTCTTGGCCACAAAGATCCAAATAAACTCAACTCAGTTCATTTTGCCAATTTCAAGTTAAAGTGGCTTTGCAGTGAAGTGATGGCAGGTGCTGGGCTTCAATATCAAAGGATCGCGCGTCCGATACCCAGTTCCACCCCGTATCTACAATGTCTGTGGGCACGTACAAGCTAAATGTCACCCTTATATGACAGGGAAGAAAAGAGACTGGAGTGCCGTTGTAAATACTGTCCACGCCATCTGACCACGGTTCAGAGTTATGAGGCCTGTTCTGTTAATAGTAGAGCTTGTTCAAACCGAAAGAAGATTTTAATATAAAAATCAACTTGTGATTCTGTTGTTCAGGGATTCTCTTCTTGGGTGGTTAATAAGCTTTTTCCCTAATAAGTTACAGCAAATTAGCGAATTAAAAAGGATTAATATAATTTAAATACTCTTAAATCTAATATTAAAAATCTTTATTGTTAAACCGTCTGTGAGGAAGAATTGTGACTCCAATTGAATTAAGTGCATAATAAAAGAAATAGAAACTATTTAATTCATTTACGATGACTATTCCTTTTATACTTGAGAAAAGTAACATTAATCGTAACATAACATAGAATATCGATTTTCACGCTTTGCTTTCTGTGATGTCTTTGCTTTGTTTTCTAGTCATTTCCATCACCATCAAAAAATTTTCAAAAAATATTTTCCGAAATTATCAATACCTTCGATAAAGGAATAATATAAAAGGAAAACTCATAAAACAGTTATTAAAATAATAATGGTGCTCTTTTATACTATGCTTAGGTAGCTTTATAATATAAAAAAATTTGATGCATATGCCCCTTTTGTGTAAATGTAGTTCTAAAAACTTGTGTTTATTACTAAATATATTTTTTATAACAAAGAAAGACGCATTTCTTTTGTTAAAACGAGGTTCATGTGCTAGATTATCACCACCACACCCCTTTTTTATTAAGCGTCATAGACGCTTGTGAGAACCTACATCACGGTTCTGAAGCTTGCTCAGGATCACCTGAAGTGGCATCCCATTCCTTAGAACTTCCACAGCAGCAAACGGGAATTTGATTCTCCACGACAGACTTAACAAGCAGCAGGCACACCTGCTTGGAAATCTTCATGCCAAATCGGGTGGACGCTGGGTCCTCATCATCTGATCACTATTCAAAATTCTCTCATAGCCCTCGTGAGATATAAACATGAGGCGGTAACTTGTAGCGATTCGTTATCGCCACAAGTGAACCCTTACAAGTAATAAAATTAACGATTATAGTCTACCTCTGAAACATATCTTTGTCCCAATCAAGCTTTATGTTTTATTTACTGTCACTGATAACTGCACTGGTACTGGTTCTTGTGGTACTTGATAGATTGTCTAACAGTGTGAAATATGAGGCGCCGACTGATAAATCGCCTACATTTAGATGAAATCAACAACAATGATTTCCTCCACATAATGAAATCTACAATTGAAGACAAAAGACGAATGCTTACATAAAACACGTCTTTGTCACAACCAACCGTTGTCTAATACTGAGACAAGGTGATAAACTGCACTGTGTCTGACTTCTACGCTTCATGATAGTGATATTTCTGGCGCCTGCTGATAAATCGTCCCATAAAGGAGAAGTTGTTTATATCACTGATTTTCAATACATAACGAAATTTACGATTTAGGTATTTCTATACCAAAAGAGGAGGAGAAAAAAAACACCGATGACATATTAATCTCATTTCATTGGCTATTTTCTTTGTTCTACTGGAACTGATACGAAAAGGTCCTTTTGTTTCCTTCCTTAACTCAGTCAATTGCCAATAGTTCTATTACGAGGAGCAACTGTCTTCATAAAAAGCCCATTTTTTCAGCAAACTGAATTAGAGGTCGTTTCACTGACTTCGTTTATTTACTTTACAATCTTCTTCTTTGGCAGCAGACCAAGAAGAGAACGTAGGAGACATTTCTTTTACATACATTCTAAGAAGAAATACTAAAATCTTTTTACACTGATGCGAGTCCATTCAATAAAATTCTATACAGGGCCCACTGATATTACGTGCTTGGACATGGAACTGTAATTACCGACCACAATGTTGATCCAACACGCACAAAGCGCAAATGCACCACGGTTCATTAAATATTAAAGACATAATAGCGGCTCTAAACATGTTAATGCATCAGTATCATCGCTTTCCAATTACAAAATAAATATATGGGTAAATAACTCGATAACACATGTGTGTTATAATGTACAAAAAAGGGTACGTATTTAGATTCGTGATGTTTTTATGTTGCATAAGAGTAATTTTGGATTGCTTTCATTCTTATTCTTCTTTAGAGATAATGTTTTTCAGTATTTCTAAAACTTGCTGATAAGTTACGCACAAAATTGAGAATCGCATTTAGTGTGCAATTAAAAAGGATATAAATAAAAAGATAGCTTCGATTACAGAGTCAGTTTCCACTATAAATGGAAAAGCTGTTTCCACCCTATTTATATTTTAAAAGATAACCATGTTTTACAGCACTTTATTTAATGTATTGGCTATATAAAAATACTTTAAATCTGAAAGAAGCTCTATTGAAATGATAGCTCGGCTATGATATTTGAAAACTGAGACGGGATCTATTTTTATTCTATATAATGCATGAAAATTAAAAATGTATAAAACTAGCGAAGATTACTAATAACACATAATTCGTTAAAATATTTTTTGCAGGCATGCAATAATTAATTCATTCATGTTCGATTTTTTTTTATTTTAGAAAAATATAATTTTGCGTTATGACTTTCTTTATCTCCCAACATAAGAATTCTATTTCGAATTGAATATTTCTGCTTGGGTAAAAGTTTTGTGCTGTTAAATAAACTTTATATTGAAATTTTAAAAAATTCTTTTGTAATTTTTCCTACGCTCAAGGAAGGAAGTCAAAAATATATACGTTATATTAAAGATGCGTGAAATTCTTTGCATCAAAGCTTTCTTCTCTTAATTTCCCTCTCATCATCTCAGAAATGTCTTTAAATTACTTGAAAATAAACCACTTTGGAACATATTTATGCTAATGATTCGATGTCTCAAGAATATTTCTAATAAAATAAAAAGGATTGTCAATAAATTGTTCCAAATTGCGAATTTCTCTGAAGACTATAACAAGAACATAAAAATATTATTTTAAACAAAAATAGAGAAGAAACAATTTTTAAAGAATACTCTAATTGAACATTAAATGAAAACAAATGCTCTAAAGCATATTAGCATACTCAACTGATATAAATGGCCCAAATTTGAAGTAAAGACTCATAAAGTTTTTAACAAGTTCAGGATGAATTAATTTTCAGTGGGATCGGGAGTGTTTTTGACAATATTAGAATCTGTATAATTAAATATTGCATTTTATTTGTAAAAATGTGCTTTTCTCATTTCATGTGAAGGATTGTGAAAATGAACGCAATCCTATCACATCTCTTATATGTTAAATATAGACTGGTTAAAATGAATGTACCCTTGAAAAATCCTTCTTCAGAGTATTTTATGGGGGGATGAGGCCATCAAAAGACAAATCTTGGCGTATGAATTTCATATTATGGGGAAACGAATAACGTAAGAAAAAGAAAGTTTGGGAAGAAAAAACGCCATTGGTAAAGATTACGCATACTTTAAGATCGCTTTACCTTCTGTGCATCAACAAAATTGTATTTGGGATGTTTATTGTCAATATCTGTTACACTTTTTCACCACTTAAAATTGATGATTCGCACCGTGTTGTATGGTGGAAAAACCTCGGCTTCGCGATCTGATGATCGAGGGCTCCAGACCCGAATCTACCGAAGATTCGCCGCGTATGTAAACCTGGTGCATGGCCAGTATGTAGTCGAGGTTTAAAAAATCCTCATTTTAATGTGGTGAGAAAGTTTGAATAATGGAGTGTTGGCTCCAGCGTCATCCTCGTTATCTGACCATGACTCAAACGTCCCAAAATAGCCTCCGTGTAGCTTTTTTAGCTAAATTCAAACTAATACAATTGATAATTATTATACTTCGAAACTGAGGTTGTATTATTATACGACGGCTTATACTAAAGACTGTTCGAGTATCTTCCCCCTAACGTCCATTTATCTAACTTTAAAGCGTCATTCGCGTTCCAATGATCTGTAACACACCTCACCAAAATTTGACATTCTTTAATTGTAACCACCCGGTACTCTTTCCAAATTCTTTTATAAACCTTTTATTTTTTTAAAAAAACTATTAATTACTCTCTCGCTTTACATAATGATAAGCATCATAATTTGCATCCGAAAATAAAGAACAACACAGCACAATAAAGACGGTGTAAAATTTGCACTTATTAGTGTTTTCTGAACATTCTGACACATTAATTAGTTTTATTTATTTACGACCATAAAATCGAAATTCCATTATGTATTAGCCAGTTTCTTCTCGGATATGATTAAGCGTATGAATACACGCGCTTATTTTTTGATAAACGCTTCTTCTTCGGAATGCCAAGTTTTAATACGAAAAGAAAAATAATTTTACTCTTGTTAATGTGCTAGAATTTCCGTTATAATTTGTTATAAAAAGACAAGAATTAACCTTATTCTCTTTATATATAACTATACTAGATACGATAGATCGTCAGATGAAAGTAATTTAATTTTGTTCTATAATTAATGAAATGTTGAAAATTATTTAATCTGAATGAAAAATGGATCGTTTCCCTTTTTAAGTAAATAAACATTTATGTAAAGTATTTTATTTGCAAGATAACATTCCTAAAGTATGTAGTAAACACTTCTGTTCAATTTTAATATTGGTACGTCTATTACGTAACTAAACAATTTAATTTTAATCTGCCAGAGAATATTGTTTCAATTAATATAAGAATATACGGGATGAACTCCACTTTCAAAATTAAAAATTAGGAATGATATTTTTGTGTTTCTCTTATACGATTTACAACATCCATAGAAAAGTCATTTTATTTAAAATTTTAAAAAAGATTTGATAATAACTTCGAAAGAAAATATTAATTGGTTGCTTTCATCTTTCAACAGAAAAAATTGATTAATCAAATTTTAAGATCTCCTTGCATGGACATTACTCAGGTCACAATATCTTCTATTGATTAATAATTGTGTTTACTATCTAATACTTTAGATTTAGTTGTTTAACATATGAATTTTAAAATCGAAAATGGAACTTCACTCGACTTCTTATTAAAAGACATATAAAGTTTCTGAAAATTTATTCAATCATTTTTAATAGAATCACAAGTTACTTTTATCTAATAAACATCTAGCATGCTATAAAAATTACAAATACTTTCTTCCTGTGGGAGAAATTTAAAACTAAGTACATACGCCACTATTACTAAAATGTGCCTAATCTAGATTCGGACCTCTGCCTAGACGAAATACAAAAAGAGAATTCGCGTTTTCATTGTTTTAGCATTAGCTATTTTATTGAAAAGAGGATATAACAGATTATACTTGTAAATACCATGTGAAGAATATGCTTTTATAGCATCGAAATAAAAGATAATATATTTTTTTATTTCAAGTAAAATTAAAATGTATATTGTGTAAGTTAAACTTCATTGTGACTTAATAATTAAAATATTTTTAAGCTTTATTTAAAAAGTCCGCTATTGGATCAGACTGGCTGAAAAAACTTCGTGATTGTAAACATCTGTACCATTTAAAATGTTAGATTTTATTAATATTTTGTACCATAAAAATGAAATTCAGAAAATTTTCAACTGTTAGCTAGAAGTCATTCTCGACTGGAAATATGAGCAATATAAGAATGCATCATATGAAATAGAGCATTGTATAAGGTTTTAATGGATAATATTATTTTGAAAAACAAATTGGACAACATTACGAAGAATATCCCCAAACTGGATTCAAACCGCTGGACTTCGGACTATAAAAGCACAAGCTAATCGCTTGAATTTAAAGACGCTTTGGTATGATCGGTGACCTGAAAGCAGTTCTTGCACATGTTTCTTCAGTTCTAATCAATAACAAATTAAGATTATTTCTGATATTTTTAACTTGCCATCGTCTGTAGAAAATTCTCCCATCCGTTCATAGATGCGAGATAAGAATTTGCATCCCAGAATTATTTTCAAAATAAGGCTGTACACACCGTAATGTTTGTCCCAGTGGAAACATCAGCAATTGTGCATGCATTTACCAGTGAATGCATCACTATAAAATCAGGCCACCAATACAAACATTTTCATCCTTACATGCCTTTATTCTCTCTTACTTTGGTGAATTTTATTTTAGCTAATATCTTATTATGTTGCATCTAGTATTAGTAATGGAGAATATACGAATGATAGCATTTTAGATGTATAAAACTCAAATAATATGAGTAATAAAGTGTTGATTAAGTTTATATGATCCTCGCTTCAGTTTAGTTATATTAACGTCCCGTTTTGGGATGGGCCTCTTTATTTTTGAACCGTGGTCAGACGACGTCCATGATCCTCAAGCAAGGCGGAACATTGCTTCTTATCATGTAATACATGAGAATCTTCTATGCCTCTAAGTTTGTAAATAGAAAATTTGAATAAATATTTATTACTCGCATATCTTGCCACAGAGACGAGCTATCTTGGAATATCCATAATCCTCGCTTTAGTTTAGTTATATTAACGTCCGATTTTGGAGGAACACGAGATCTATTTTGGGACGGGCCTCTTTATTTTTGAACCGTGGTCAGACGACGTCCATGATCCTCAAAGCAAGGCGAAACATTGCTTCTTATCATGTAATATATGAGAATCTTCTGTGCCTTTAAGTTTGTAAATAGAAAATTTGAATAAACATTTATTACTCGCAGATCTTACCACAGAGACGATCTATCTTGGAATGGGAACTTCCCCCAAATGCTCGCTTACTTTGACGCTGTTCAAAAAGCATATTGCGCATGCGCAAAGTCTATCTCGGTGCTTCCTTTCCTCATAAAGTATATTTTGAATTGATAATTAAGTAAAGATGATGGTATTACTTTATACCTAAAGTATAAAGTAATACCATCATCTTTACTTAATTGTCAATTCAAAATATGTCATTGTTAAAATAATTTCTCATGCATAGTTCTTCCAATTAATCTTCAAATTTCGATAGATAACAAGAATTTTTCATAAATTTAATTTTATTTCATTAAAGTTTTATTTCAGTATTTTATTTTTAAAAAATACAGCTGTGCAAATGATAAGCGGAGAAAGATTTTTTGCACTTTACACTTTGAAAGGTAATATCTATAATTAAACTTATGAACTGAATAGTTACAACAAAGAAACATTTATTCGGTATAAATGTTCAAATAGTTTTCTTTTTTATACGAACAATGGATCACGACTTAAGCGTCTTAAGGTTGTTATTTCGGTAGAGAAGTTTGATTGGATTAGAGTTTTAAAAAATCTTCTATGACAATGAAGTTTAACAGATATGTTCTTCGAGACTCAGTGCTCTATAGAATAACGTTCTTAAACAAAATATGGCATTGGGTCAATTTATCTCTTGGGAGGAAGCCATTTTTGGTTCAAATTAAGCAGAAGATAATGCACTTCATTATTCAAATAAGGAATCTTTTAAACAAGTTAGTTATAAACAATAAAAATTCTTTTGGCACATTTAAGGTATCTCTAAACTCCTCCTCATTAAGTTCACCAATTTTTTTAAAAAAGGTTTGATAGATTTTCTGCAGGGATTTTTAGAAAAAGTTAAATATAAATTTTCACCTCTAGTTATGCGAATTACGCTACGTTTTTAAATTATCAATATAACGTGACAGTTTAATGCTGTTACTGTATATTACTGCTTAATTTTAAAATGTGTGAAAAGATTTGAATTATTCTTTTATAAAAAAACAAATTTTTCATCCATGTAAATGTTGAATGTGGCATTAATTTTCTGGCACATTTTAAAATTTCATTTTTAAGCTACCTTCGGAATGGATTGTTTGGTTTAATGACATCATCGTAAACTGAATTCTATTTATTTTAATATCTATTGTTTGTTCTATTGCAATAGGGATGCGAAGAAATAATTTAACCACTTAAAATGCAATAACATCTGACACGTGCATCGAATTACAGAATTTTTGCTATTTAAATCCGTATTTAAGTCAACGCAACAATTAATTTTAAATACAAAAATCACCTGGAACACGCTAAAATGTCTCAAGTATCCCTTACCATCTTAAATAGATTTAAATAATAAAAAATATCCTAAATGGGAAGTGTCATCTAATTAGGAGGTTAAATAAAATCGTGTAGCAAGGGGTTAATATGTATTCTCTGTTGTAATCTATGAAGTATTTTTATATATTAGGAATTTTAACAATTATGAATGTGACGTAACACATAGAAAGAAAAGTATTTGTAGTTGGAATGCGTTCTCTACGTTTCCAGTCAGTGAGTAAAATTGTTTAAATGGAGAAACGTGCTTAGGGAACCCTAAGGGTACTGCAGAGGCTCCGTGCCACGTGTGTTCTCCAGGAGTCTCGTGCTGGTGCGGGGCTTCGTGGTGACTGTCATCAACTTCAACCGTGTGCTTTTTGCAGGACGGTGAATTCTTTATGCATGATGCACGAGTTAGATTTGGCCATACTGAAATCGATATTTCTGTTGCGTTTTCTTGCAATTATATTATTTATATTAATTCAATAACCACCCTGATGCAGTCTTTCTTCCTAAGTTTTCTAATATATTAATTCATACCTCTGCTTTCCTATTTAATGAAAAGGAAGGTTGCACTTCCTGAAATTGGTTAGTTTTTATTCTATATTGTATTGGTTAGTTTCTTTTTAACCTTCCAGCGGGAGCGCCTGCACAAATTTTGCGACATATCGTGCATCGTATTACATAAATATATCGTGTTGCTTTACAAAAATAAATCCAGCTTTTATTTAAATTATCAGTATTTATTAGCTTAATAGTAAACAAAGATTTTATAAATAAAAATTGCACTTAAATTTATAAAAGAACGATATAAATATGTAATACGATGGGCAATGCAAGTATCTCTTGAAAACGAGCACCCGCTGGAAGGTTAACCTCTTTCCCTACAATAATGTGCTTGATTTATGCATCGAATTGCAGAATTTTTTTATATTTAACTCTCTGAGCGCCCAATTATTTTGAACTTTTAGCTAGAAGTTAGAAAACTTAGCTTTTAAAGTAAATGAATCGATCTTTTTTATATTTACTCGTAATTATATCTCTGAAATCTTAAGAATACTTTATCCATGATTGTTTAAGAAAATATGCATATAAATGCGAGCTATCTGCTTTTGAACTGAACATGATAAACGTAAAAAGACGTTTGTGCCGCTCAGAGGGTTAAATTTGTAATTAAGTAGTATCAATTAGTTTAAAAGACAGAAATCACTTAGAAGTGGTTAAGTATCTCAAGTGTCCGTCACGTTCTTATATGGATAGAAGTAAATAGAAATGTGTCATAAATGAATTCGTTGGTTAGAAAGCCGATGGAAAAATCTAAGCTTTTAGTTTAGTATATTAACGTCCCGTTTCGAAGCAACACGAGGGTTCTTTGGGGACGAACCTCGTAATTTTGAGCCGCGGTCAAAGGACGACACCCCCACTCTAAACTCACCCCACCAGCGAGGACGTTTGGCCCCCTACTTATGATTTAGGGGTCTATTCTGGTACCCCCGGTTGGGTTGGGCTTTGCACGTTAACAATGGAACCCAACCCAACTCCCAACCCCACCGGGGGTACCAGAATAGACCCCTTAGCGTGTAACAGGCCCACATACACGGTGGATCTTCATTAGAATCGGATTTCGAACCTGGAATCCTCCGGCCCCGAGGCCGAGACCTTACCACTAGGCCACCGCGACTTGGCAGAATCTAAGCTTTGTAATTGGAGGACTATTAGTTTCCATCAACTCCTTAACATACAATGACGTCTCCAAGTCGCGCATCGAATTACATAATCCTTGTTATTTAAACCCGTATTTAAGTTAACGTAACAATTAGTTTTAAATACAAAAATGACCTGGACACGCTTAAATGTCTCGAGTATCTTTTGCTATCTTAAATAGATTGAAATAATAAAAAATGTCCCAAATGGGTGCTGGCATCTAATTAGGAGGTTAAATAAAATCGTATATCGAGGGTAAGCAGAGGATACGGCATATAAGTGAATTCAGATTGCGAAAAATGCAGTTATTTGCCAAACATTCTTATCTGTTATAGTATGTAGGTTTGGTTTAATAGTTGATTGATCCCTTACTTGCAGTTCATGTCATTTAACTGTGGCTAAGAATTACGAAATCTTCCTTTTACAGTCAGTAATTATGATCAGGTGGGACTTCAACCGTAGCTGAGAGTTATAAGATCTTTCTTTTACAGTAAGCAATTACGATTCAGGTGGAACTTTAACCTAGCAAATCAATAAGACAACAGAGAATTAAAGATAATATAAAAGAAGCATGGTAATTAAATACGATAAATTTCAGAAAATCATATTTGATAATTTTGACGTTAAAGAAATACATTAATAAAGTAAATGTACTACATTAATTTTCACATTTTTTTATAGTTTCTCTTTACATTTTTTAGCGTCATGAGTTTTATAAACAGTATTAGAAAAATAAATCGGTTATATATATAAAATCGTTGCTTAACGAGTAAACATCACCTATCTCAATATTTTGAAATTTCAAAGAGGAAGGAAATACCCAATTTTTCGCAACTAATAACGATTATTTCTGAATTTTTTCACGTCTGGTTAGAAAATGTGGTCTCGTGTTATTTGCATCAGATGTTAGAAAATTCAGATATATTGGTTATTGGTTGCGAAAAATTGGGTATTTTCTTCCTCTTTGAAATTACAAAAAATTGAAATAGGTGGTGTTGCTTGTTAAGCGATGAAATAACAAATAATTAATAAATCCACACAATTAAAAGAAACTAAAATGTCACTTGAAGCACTTCATACAAAAATCTCAGACACACAAAAAAAAGCTTTCGCTACGACAGCAGCATATCGTGAACAATAATTTGTAAAAGCAATCTGCATTTTCTGTTGAAGCGCAAGCTGGTCTAAATAATTAAATGCATTCCTTATCTATATTTGGATGCTTTTACGTGAGGTATATTTCATTTGACGAGTCATGTCTGGAATATTTAGTAGGGTCCTCGCATTGTGTACGACTCAAAACAAGTAGATTGTTTTGAAACAAAGTAATAATATATTAATGGATTTAATTCATATATTAGTCTTAGCAGAATCAAAAATTGCACGCGTGAGAATTCAAGCTTCAGTGCAAGTTAATAGAGAAACTTGTGCGGATGACTTTGCGTGTACGAAATAAAGTTGTATATAGCTTTATTTCTTGCGAGTCTTTTCACTCTGTGTTTGATAAAAGGACTCTACTAATTAAGTTAGAAGGAAATAGAGTAAAATGCACGTAAGAATCTCATTACTGTTTACGTTGTCCGAGTCTTCTTTATGTCCATTTGCTAGGGGTGACATGTGTGCAGTTCACCAGGGAAAAATATTTTATTAAATATTAATGATACGTATTCGTACTAGAGTGCCCAAAAATATTTCTTATCTAACGCTACTAAAAACGATAGAATTGATCTTCAATATGGCATATGTGCTTCAAGCAATATCGATAGTCTCTGGGCTGGATGAATAATAAATGATTGCTTAATGTTAAAAACAGAGCAATTTATATCAAATCTTTCCTTTCAGATTATTCAGAAAATAGCTGAAAGCTTGTATGATACTTTTATAAGAATGAATAGAAATTGTAGATTCGTGCAAGTGTTGAATTGCCAGTGATTCGAATAAATGAAGTCAATTCATGCTCGCTTGATATACGTCACGCTAATTTCGTTTCTGATCAATTGTGTATCTTGCAGAAGGAAAAAAGTAATGAAGATACAGCACAGTATAAGACAACATGGAGCTAGGCCTTGATGGTCGTGTTAGGTGACATACTCAGTTAGGTTACTATACTGATGCTTTTATAAAAATGAATAGATTCGTGCAAGTATTGAGATGGGAACGATTAGAAGAAATGCAGTCAGCTCTTGATACACGTCATATATATGGCGTGAGGAAAAAGACATGTCGATGCAGCACAGTGTAAGACAACATGGAGTTAGAGCTAGATGATCGTGTTAGGTGACATGCTCAGTAAGGCTTACCGTATGACTGTGACATCATGTGAATTGACTTCATTGGAAAACAATGCACGAAAAAATATTAATACTATTCTGTTCAAGTTAATGATATGAAACAAATGTAAATAATAATCATCAATTAGTTGCATATGATTCTCGAAATTTTAACCTTTTGTTCATAGTTCATTAAAAATCGTGTAGATTTCGTAAACATCAAAATAAAATAATACAAAAGTAAAATTTTGTCAGTCATTTTAACAAGCGGAAAATTATGTGTGACATTATAATGAAACACAAAAGAAAGAAAGAAATATTCTGCTTAAAACTTATTAAATTAACTATACTAAATTAGTAAAATTACTGACTTGATTTCAATCGGTTTTAGCTAATCAAAATTTCCGGAATCAGAAATTGTGATAGCACAACATGTAAAAATAAATGACTAATTTGTATCGAATATGATAAAGAGATACTACATTATGTGCTATAGGAGTCATTTGCGAGTTAAAAAAGCAATAATAGATTTTAAACTCAATGAATAATTCAAATTGTATTAATTTATTTTTTAAAAGATATCATTTGTTTTACAACACCACAAATATTTTTGAAATGTTGTATTTAAAAAAAATGCGATTGGAAAATCTTTCAGCTTCAAGAAGGAACATGCATAAAATAATAAGAGTCAAAATAGACCAAAATTGTCGGAATTGGTTCAAAATAAATGTTGACAAGGCTACCGAAGCGATACTTTATCAAACCGAGATTATTTAAATGTAAATTGTTAGCTTCGGGACCTCAAGAACTGCTTATACCAAAAACCGTTCCATGTGTATAGGCCTAGCATTCGTTAAATACAGCATATGAATAACCCACGTTGATATGGTGAGGAATCTGGAAAAGTGGAATGCGAATTCCGCTGTCGTCCATGTCATCTGACCACGGTTCTAAATAACCAAGCCCATCCCCATCACCGTTCTTATAGCTTTCAAACTGGATGTTAATCTAACAAAGCAGAAAAGCGTATTAAATTACACCTTAGATCGAACTTTATCTACGCTTAAAAGTGTATTACTAGAGTAATAAATACAAGTCAAATAATTTAACAAGAGATATTAAAAATTAAACTTTGCATTAAACAGAATGGCGCAAAAGTGCAGCAACTTCCAATAAAATACAAGAAAGATATTTTAATTATAAAAAATATACAGAAGAACCAGAAGAAGTAAACAATATCAATAACAACATGCCTTTTCCACGCAACGCAGCAGCATCCAGTTATTGCATTAACAATATTGTATATAATCAACTGACCAATTAAGATACAATCAAACAAAAAAATTATGCTTCAATAAAAATTATAATAAGATTAAACATATAAAATGGAAAAAATGAACTGACACGAATGAAAGAATGAATGGCGTACTTTTTCAAAATGCCAAAAAGTTCGCCATTCGAGTTCTCTTTCATTTTTTCCATTTTATTTGTTTAATCTTAATGTGTTATAATTTTTATTGAAGCATGATTTTTGATGTTTGATTGTATCTTAATTGGTTAGTTGATTATAGACAATATTGTTAATGCAATAACTGGATGCTGCTGCGTTGCGCGCAAAAGGTATGTTGTTATTGACATTGTTTACTTCTTCTGGTTCTTCTGTAATTTTTTATAATTAAAATATCTTACTAGAGTAATTATAGTCACCTACAGAGTATTAGCTCGTTTTGAGCTGAGTTAGACTGTTTAAAGATTAATCTCTCAAATTCATCAACTTCTTCAGAGGCCTAGCGAACTTGCCACAGCCAGAAGGTGGCAAGTTCGAGAGTCGAAGTGCACGTGGGACTGGTGCACGCTCAGTCTGTCGGGGTGAAAAACCTCTCATTAGTCTAGTGTCATTTGAAGGGTTGGAAGGGGGTGCCGTCAAAAGTACGAGGTTCGACCAAAAATACCCTTCTTGAAGCTTCAAAACAGAAGGTAATATATCTAAACTCATCAAATTCTTGACGAATTCATGGCATATCGTTGCTCATCTAACCACATATAGGAACAACATCAAATTAAATCGTTTCATCTTGACCGGTCTACCAGAGAAATGAAATAAATCTGACTTTAGACTGATTTATTACATAGAAGTTTAATATATTTAACGCTTGTTTACTCAAAATATGCCAACATACTCCATAATGAATTGAGATTTCCTTCAAGAATAAAGCCATCTTTCTTAATTGCATTTAATAAGGATTTCAGTTTTCGCTCTTCCAAGCGTGCATCTCTCTCCTCAGGCTTTATTTTAAAATGCCAAATTGCTAGCAAAATTAATTTTAAGCTGAATTGTCTCTCGGCATGAGTTGACATACATCTATTTCGATAATTGATCTAGATGAATTAACATCCTAATGCCCGAGGCTAATCCCAAATTGGTGCTTCCTCGCAAATAAGACTGGCTCAGTAATCCTAGTCAATACGCATAATTTATTTTAATGGAATAATATCTACATCCTGAGTTATTATAGGATTTCGCTTGTCTAAAATTCTAGCATAGAATAGGTTGCATTTCATTATTCATTGTTTAGAATGTTTATTGTGTGTTTATATTTATTGCGTGTATAATCTAACTTCTAACCTTCTTAATATTACGACTTAATAAGAGGCCTAGTAAAATTTTAATTACCATCGTTCACTGAAAGATTCTTTGATTAGGATAAATTATTAAGTTCAATTACATTAATTTATTTCATTAATAATGGGTTGTGGTATAACTTAGGAGTATCTAAATTCGATTGTAAGAGCTGAATTTTAAGCAACCGCAAATTTTACGTAATCGGAAAGATGAGGTTTATTATACTTCTGTCACTATAATCTGTAAGTCGATAAGAATCGGAGCAGATTCGTTCTAAAATAAATTTCTCTTTCCAAAGCGAAGGAACGTTGCAGTTACAAAACTAAAGCGTTGAATTTCGATGTTACTTTAACCTTACTCTGAGAAATTATCGTATTTGCATCACTACCTTTTTGACTTTTTTTCAATCGTTTTGAATAATTTATTTGTTTGACCGAGTTATTTACTTATTTTATTAAATTACTACTGATTTAAATTATTTAATACAATTTTTACTTCGGACACGAGAACATTTTAGCATAGACATTTATTCAAGCAATCGAAGCTTTTATTTAATTTTGATTGAAAATTACGTTTAAAGTTGGGGTCATTATTTTCTTTGTACTCATTTATAAAGAATAGACCAACTTTTATTTTTTTGAAAAATAAAAAGAAATCGAGAAGTGCAGAGTTAGCTCAAGTCTTCTTCTCGAAATTATAGAGAGTAATGCACTTTTCAAATACACTTTTTCAAATCTGATGGAATATTTTTTGCACCACCTTCATTATAAACGTAGTCCCAACTTGCACTTAGGTCTGTTTTTAGACATACGTACTGTTCTTGAAAGAGATAAGCAGGAAGCCTACGACATATACTTTTTTTAAGTGTGCATCCTTAATGCATGCGCGTAACCCCCCCCCTCCCGTACTGAATGATATTTGTATTCATTAAACTGAACTGAACTATCTTTTGTTTAAGATGAAGCGTTAAATTTGGTTACATTAACTCCTTCTTGGTTGGCGTCGCATGTCATAAGTTCGGCTCTTTTGTGCCCGTACGCTATTTAAATCCGTAATTAAGTCAACATAGCAATTAATTTTAAATGCAAAAATGACCTGGACACGCTTAAATGTCTCAAGTATCCTTTACCATCTTAAATAGATTAAAATAATAAAAAATATATCAAATGGGTGGTGGCATCTAATTAGGAGATTAAATAAAAACATAAGGTAAGGGGTTAATTTGTTTGCAAATGAATATCATAACTTGTTTCATTTTTAAGCATCAATATCGTAGATTATCATTAAAACAACTGCATTACCATGATTAAGCATTAGTCTCATGAAATCAATATATCATCCCTAGTATATGCCTATTGCCAAGACATTTTTGCCTTTATCTCATTTAGAAATTCTTGTTTCATGAAATAAAAGCCTGAAAGATATTATCAATCCTACTACAATATGGCATTCTGATCGTATGATTTGCCTATAACAAAGATGTGTAAAAGTTGCTATACGGAAATACAACCTGGGACAATCTGAAATTCGGCATTCTGTCATCTCTCCCACGACACCAAACCATTAAACCTAATCATATTATATTATTATAACTTTTTAAGAGATAATGAGTGGATATCGCCTCTTCTTCATTACCCTAGTTAAATTCCCTTTGTTGTCAGCTTCCAACCAATCGTAAAAAAGAACTCCAAAACACAAACCCAGTCGCCCTCTTTTAATTTTAACTATATCTCCAAACGCAACAGGAAACAATTTTGGGAAACCAATCCGAGGAAACCATCGAACAGTGTAAACAGTGCATTATCTCTTTACTCCCAAACACTTTGGCAGAATTCTGAATGGTGAACATCTTCGCCGCAATGCATTTAGCTTTCGTACACCAAACAAATCCCATGCCTTCCACAATGACTAAGAATGAGTATGTGTAGGTTGTGGATATCTTCCGAATCTACGCTCCTATTCCCTTTTGTTTCTTGGCAGGCAGCCCGCACGTGAATAGTTTCTTTTTTTCTTCTTTCTAAACCTTGGCTCTTTTCTTTCCCAAACTCCTTCCCTACCCCCCTGCCCTATATGTCTACGTCTTGGTTTTCTCACAACCTTTTATTCCCATCATGCTGGGTGTCTTCGCCGGAGCCAGAGCTTATCCATTCCAATTGTCACTCTCCATTTCCACGGTGAATTTTTGTCGCGATTTCTTTCACAGACTTCCCCATTGCTTTCTCGTTAAGGGCTGTCATTCGAAACATTAATCTAATCGATGGGTATTAAGATACCACTAATGTTCTTTTTGCGTAGTTAGAACGCCTCTTGAGAAATATATCTTCGCTGTCAGCGGCTGCTTTGGAACAAAATCACTTTCGTGTTCTGCTGGCAAACGTATAAATTTAGAATTCCTTATCACTGCATTTCGTTGCGTTCATTTACATTTGAAAAGGTTTGGACTTACTCTTTTTCTGATGTAAAATATATTCGTATTTTAGTAGAGCTTCAATTTGTCCATGACTTTTCAAAATTTTGAAGTTTTATTACCTCAGCAGTGCCCGATGGGTCTCAAGCCCTTTTGAACAACTTTTTGCCCCATTTTTTCTGTCAAACCTATAATTTTGTCACATTCATTTACATTTGAAAGGGCAAGCGCTTTCTTATTTGGGACTCGTCATTTTCCGATTTTAGAGTACAATCTTAGTTTAAATAAGACGTCCAAATTTGAAAAGACGTATAGATATTGAAGTTCCGCGATCGCCGTGAAGCCTTCATAAACAACTTTTTGGCCCGTTTATTTGTCAGACCTGCAAAATATAAGACGAATTCTGTTTGTTTTAATATTTAAAGCTCTTTTATGGTTTTCCTCGTGGCTTCCAAGATGCTTGACATTTTGTTTATCGTTTTCCGATGTCAGTCATTGTAGAAATTTATTGAAAACTCTAACTTCAGATCAAAATGAATAAAAAAGTTTTGAATATTGCGCATGTTTTTTTCTAATTCTAGTTTCAATGTATGATTTCATGAAGTGAAACGATACATAAAATAACGGTTTGTAAAATATTTGTGCGCAACCAACCGTATGGCTCTTGGTTCCACTTAAACTCACACCCTAACCAGCCAACTTCAAAAAAAAGGAAATTTAACTTAACTATCTCAGCTGGTTGACTACTATAAGAAGCTTCATAAAATATTAATTAATAAAAGAAACTGCTAACTAATAGATTTAAAACCTCATTGCTGGAAGTATTTTTCCCATCTTTACCTTTGCGATTTCCGCAATAATCCAAGCGCTACTCATTTTACATTCATGCCCTTATTCACTTATAAATGTCGATAAACTTTAAATGATCTTCGTCGCGTTAAATAGAAAATCCAGAATTCAAGAAATAAACTAACAAATCTATCTTTCCTCTATTTGAAATCGGAACAGTTTCTGTGCGTCAGTAATGTATCAGTTAGCTCAATATTTTAAATTATTTTTTAGATTCATTAAAAATTGCACATATATTTTGGGATGTGTGCATAAATGGATATTGTGACTTTACTTTGTGGGTGTATGTGAATGCAATCCAATAAGCAGGATTAAAAAAATAAAGCTCTTTATTTTACAAATATTCTCAAGCAAAGAAACGTAGCACAAGTATTAACACAGCACTAGTAAAAATTCACAACAGAGATTACCAATAAATCTGAACACAATGCTCAAAGGTTTCTTGTTAACTCACCAGCTTGCTTGCAGGTCAAATTCCAACTCACTTCTTGGCTTGAGAGCTTGCCTTTTATACTTTTCAACAGGAAGTGACTTCATTACGTAGGAAGTGACATAATCTCTAGAAAGTTCATGAAACCAATAGAAATAGCTTGAAAATTCGAGGTCCTTCTAGAAAATTCTGTTTGTCGCCAACTTTGCCGCCAAGTCGCCAAAATGGTCGCAAATTTGTCGCCAAGGTCGCCAAATTTATCGCCAAGTCGCCAAGTCTAGCATCTCAGGGAAACGACTTTATAGCTTTGTAACAATATATTTTTATAATTTTTATATTAATGTTATAAATTGATTTATCGCATTTCAATTTCAGCTGGTAATATGTATAATCCATCAAGTCATAAATTAAGGTACTTGACTGGACTTCTGTGTAGATTTTTATGGCATTTAAATGCAAAAAAAATTAGCGTAATTTTTTTCTTTCAATTCCTCACAAATAATCTATTGTGTTCGATGAAACCATTCCAAATCAACCTATAACATTACAGATATTCTAACATGGTATTTCCTACATTAATCTTGTTCATAAATATCTTATCTTTTGCGTTTTTCAAAGTTTTTTTCTCCCCGAAATCATTTCTGGTTGGTTCATTAAATGAAATATGGGATTTTATTTACATAACAATAAACTACATAATATTTATTGTTCCGAAGGGAATTGATAACAGGAATTTCACTGAATCATTTGCGTGAATTTGAATTTTGTTGCAGATCAAATAACTTCTGACTATGCACTGCATGAAAGTTAAAGTGGTGGCATTGTATTATTTTACCTCGCATTTCTATCTGAAACGATTATTTCAGTTTTCCTCTGGGTTTCAACTTTGAATCAAATCTTGAATTACTTTCAGTATTGCTAAGACATCGGCTGTAATTTTATTACTTTCACGATGCAGTATTTTTCATTTTTCTCAGTTTCCCTCAGTGTATCAATTTTTAATCAAATATTGAATTGCCTTTCGTATTGCGAGGATATCGTCTGTAATTGTATTACTTTTACGTTGCAGTATTTTTCAATCTATTGCGCTCAATACTAGAAACCCCTTTTGAGGAAACTGCTTTTTCGTTCTACGACATTAAAGAGATCGCTTCTGTCATACTTTTTCTAGACAAAAAGACCTATGTACCTTTATTTGCAAGTAACCCTTTACACTTTCGCGATCAATCTAGATTTCTTAGATCTTGAACGACTCCTTTTCGGTTGGGCTAACCGGGTTTCAGTTTAAAGAGTTTTTCTTACAAATGCTGTGCGAAATTCTTCTTTAATAAAAAGTTATTAAGAAACCTTAAAAAATAGAAATTTGATGATTGATTCACCGCATGCGAATCATTGTTCAGACCAGTGCTTTTTAAACTTTGAGTCAAAAACTATAAACTGTATGGATAAAATTTCAGTAGAACGCTCTGGAATGAATTATTGGGAGATAGAATAGAGCGGATGAATTTGAGTGTAAGCAGGAGGTCACTCAAAAATATTTTTTACATTTAAAATATGTAATTACTTTATCTAGGTAATGAAATTGTGAAATAATATGTCAATTAGGGAGCAATGTAAATTTGGAAGTTATTATTTTATTTTTGATCAAACATTAACATAATACTGTAGTTCAAAACATGAACATAATAAAAATGCTAAAAACTACTTTTTAAAATTTATGTTAATTTCAAGTTAAAATAAAATTAAATAATTTCAGCGTAAAATTGTGGCTGGTTAAATAATATAGCAAATATCCTTGGTTTTCAAAATCAAAACATGAAATGCATTTAATTTCTTTTTTTTACTTTTATGTTCTTAACCCTTTCTCGTCACCGCTTATCAGTAGCTTATTACTGTCATTAATTTGAAATACCAATCATATTATTACTTTTATTAATTTGAAAT
>BGPR01000053.1:1541260-1553716 GCA_013235015.1 Araneus ventricosus | reverse complement strand
CATACTTCGTTAGAGAAATACAGAAGTATTTTAGCAGCTAACATTCGAGTTCAAAAGTCTAGATATTGCACTTATAAATCATGATGATGTAACTTAAGACAAAGGAATAAATGATAACACATTTATCCTTGGCACAAAAAGAACTGAAATTTAAGTTAGTTTAGCGGACGATGGGAATAAAGGATTGGAAGAATTTATGATCCCCTTTATCCACTCAGCAAAGACAAGCATAAGGTACTCAGGCGAGCTTAATTAAATTAGTGCCGGAAATATTCTTAGTTTAATCACGGATACTCTAAATTCAATAGGTATATCGCTCTACATTCGCTAGGTTTCTCTCCCAACAATGAAAATTTAACGCTTGGAAAATGAAGTGGCTCCTATTATTTGAAGCACATGACAAGAATATTGTGAAGATGAGTGATGAAATAATGTGACTTCTACAAATTTCATTTCATTACTGACACAATTTTTTAGTAGTAAATTACTTTGTAGTCGCCTGCTGATGTTACCTGCATTGATACCCCGTTAACTCGATACCTCGTATTTACCTCTGTGTTTGAAAATAACTTGCTGGATAAAAATAATATTTATTAAACCCAGATAAATCGTCACCACGTTCATTGTGCCATAACCATTGTGCCCTTAGGAGAAAATAATATATGGACATCTGAGCGTTCTGCATTTTTATTGATGTTTTAGAATATTTCTGATTATACTTTTTATAATATTTCTAACTGATCAAACCTTGATAAAACTGTCACCACATTTATAATATCGTAACCGTAATGCCTTTGTAATTAATAATTTATAGAGGTCTGAGTGTGCTATTATTTTTATTGATGTTGACATTTTTCTGAATTTGATTTGTATAGTATTTTTAAATGAAACATCACAATAATTTGTTTTATATTATCGTTCTTTTAATGCATTTTAAAGCCCTCAAAATTATTCATTTACAAAATATATATATTTTTTCATTAAAGGACTCACTTAGACATTAATAACTTCCTTAGCATTTTAATAAAATTAGGGATAGATTCAAATGAGTATTTTCAATGAGATAAACTTAATAATAGGTAGATGAAAAGTGACTATCGAATTATTCCACTTAGATAAAAAAAAAATAATCCAAATGTTAAAACGTTCGTTTCTGATTGTATATAATAGAATTGTCCAGAGATGTCTGTAACGCTGGGTGGAGCTTAAATTAAACCCGCCCCTTTTGTCTACGTCATTATTGAACTCTTGTCTCATTATCTCTCTACGTCATTACTCTTAATCGGATGATTGCGTAAGAATATTGACTCGGCTTTCAACAATGAAAGAGAAACACGCAATTAAACATTTGTTTAAACAATGAAAATGGATTGAATTGCGTTTCAAAAATGAAAAGTATTGTTGTAAATTATGCCAAAAAATATTTTTTAAAATTTATTGAAATTAGAGAAAAAATTGTAAAGCAACTCAATTGATATAATTAAAAAGCTAATTTTTTGTACTTTTTTTCATTTATTTCTTTTGCACTCTGCCAATGTACATGAGACTTTTAATTACATCCTTCATGACTAAATCTGCTAAAATTAGTTCTGAGATATGGTTTGCAGGCTAAAAGCCCGTCTTAGACGGGCACTAATCTTCTAGTTCTTTAATAATAAGCTAAATTCACCACCACTTTTTTTATATGCTCATGCAATTACTGGGATCACAGATCTAAATCTGACTCAGAAAAAAACACTCCTTAGAGTTTAATCATGTTAACGTGGAAATTAGTCAAATGTAACTTGCCAATTTAATTAAGGAATTCATCGCGCATCTTGCCAAAATAAAAAAGACGTGATATCACAGAACAGTGTAAGACAAAGTGAAATTAGATTGTATGCACAGTTACTTTTGGTTTGGTATTTTTAACTTTGCACTGCCTCCATTAAAAGCAACTGTATTGAGTCATGCTTATAGTTAAAATTTTATCATCATTTCAGTTTTAAGCATAGATGATGTACATATTTTAGTTGCATTTTTTATAATAAATATATAATTGAGTTCTCTTTAAAATAATATGCAACTTTTTTGTTGTACTTCAAGAACAATGTTCTGTTATTGAAAAAATTACAGCTAAAAGAAGGGAAATGTTTAGAAGTACTCACATTAAAACAGTTATCTTCTTTGTTGATATGATTAGATTTTTACAGTAAATAATTTCTTACTAAAAGTTTATTTCATATTATTGATTAATCAATTTTCTTACACTACTATTAAACATTTATGCTTTAGAATTGTGTCTCGTCTCAGCTGAACATCTGTAAAAATTATTCAACTATTTTTACTCCTTACAATCAAATAACTGAATTCGGAATATTGAGGAAAGTTTTTTACCATTTTGCTTTTTTAAGTACTTCAGATTTCAACAAAGTTACTCGGATTTAGAATTGTTTTTTAAAGCCCCAAGCTGTATTCTTAAAACTCAAATGCAATAAAACTGAGACTCGCTGCGAAAAACGAACAATCGACGGCTTTCTTTCGTAGAACACACGTATAAAAATATTTCCTTTTTCAGAGCATATCCATTTCCATTTTAATATTTCCTCATATCTCCACTCTTCCCTGGTGTAAAAATTCTTTCCGTATCATCATTTCAATAAACCTGGGCACACACGCGTGAAACAAAAAGCATTGTCAAAAAATACCGTGCAAAAATGAAGAAATATATTGAAAACAAAATTACATCGAATCTTCAAAGTAGCGCGACAATTTCAAAAAGGCGTTTTTGAAGTGCGACGGAGGGACCAGATAAATCTGTAACCATAGCAACTACCTACCCATCAAATTTAAGATATCTGTTTTATCCATGCATTGCACGTTCATTTGAACAAGCTGGGAGTTAGGTAAGAAAATGGTAAGAAGCGTAAGATAGGGATTTCAGCATCACTTTTGCTGGAAACGAATAAAAGTTTTTTTTCTTTGAACAGCACTCCTAAGTTTCAGGCACACAAAGAGTTTTATAATATCATATTGCCGAGATTTATCGGATCAGATTTTATTACAGACTATAAGATCTTTGTTTAACTGTATTGCAAATTGAATGATATATTATCTAACAGTCATTGAATCAAAAAATTTTCAAAATGTAATACAATAATTTTTTAAAGCGTATTCTTCTGAAAAAAGAGCGTCCTTATTTTTTGTATTTTTTAATTAGCCTTTAAATTACTTCCCAAAGGAAATCTGAAACGTGTTCTTTAAACGGGAATTTTGACGAAGAATAGAGAAATTACTTTTCTCTTTTTTTTTTCGGATCATTTAAATATAATATCCGAGGTTCTTTTCGACCAACCATAGAGCTATTATGCATGTCTTCTTTTATTATTAATCAGTCAAGCCATCCTACATGCTGTATTGCAAAAGGACTATGGAGTGAAACTATCTACGGGTACATGACCATTAGAGACACCACAGATTATGTACTCTAGGGAAGTGAAACTCGAATGGCTTAGTGGGTACGACAATTGTACCAAGCCGTAACACAAAGTGAAAATAATCTGCTGGTGCAAAATCTGTAATATCCGTAAAGAAAATGTTAAACTGTGTTTTTATCGAATTGCAGGGATTGAAAATGCAAAAATTTAAAAATGCACTGCGCTTATAATTAACGGCAACTTATGGAAGTTTACGTCAAATGCTATTGATAGCCATGAATATACAATAAATGAATGATGTTAAGATGTTCTAAAGCTTGAATATGTATCATATGAAAAGCTGAAAATCATTACTTGCAATTTTCAGAAATTATTAAAATTTTTAAAAAAGAAATGCAAAAACAAACTCTTTCTGCTTACGACAGTGATGAAATTCGGTATATTTATTTTCTTTCCTCTGCTTAAAAATTCTATAGGCATCAAAATTTTCGTTTATTTTTCCGAGCATTTGCTATAACTTGAATTCCCTGCAGTGAAATTAATTCTGTAGATGTCTTTTAACTAGAATGCAAATAGTATGAACAAAGGTATTATTTATTTTGCGTGCATTTTCTTCCCAATGCTCTTTGATTTCGGATTGGCATTAAATTTCATCCCAAGTAGGTCTTTTCCTTATTATCTCTACTTTGTCTCGCATTTCTAATTATGTATGTTATATTATAAATGCTCTTTATAATTAAGTTGCAGTGTTACCAAATCTCTGATGTCCATGCTATAATAGATATATTTCTTGGTATTGCCGATGTCTTGCATAGAAATTACCCTTTCCTAGAATACTTTAATCAAGATCATTCGCAACTATCGCCAGTATCGCACAAGTTTGACTGTACCAAACACCAAAATTTTCAACTGAGCAATGCAAATTGCAAAATCAATAATTATCTGCACCTCTTGCGCTCTAATATACTTAGGTGTGGTACATTCACACATGCGCATGATACTTATCTCAAATTCCAAGAACTTATTTGATTAATACGATTAATCCCTTAACTGGTCTTTTTTTCACCAGAAGCACTGACAAAAAAAGGATAATTTTTTGCTGCATAAATTCTCGCTTCTGTTCTTCGGCGGGAAAAAAAATCTTCAACAAAAGACCCGGATGGAGATCATTTCAGTGACATGGACAAGCCACGCCATCTATTGAAAAATATTGATATTGTTGTTACGATAATTAAAAATACTGGCAAACCGGAAAAGGAAAGAAGAAAATATCGGTGCCTGTACGCCGTACGGGCAAGCCAGTTAGGGCCAACTTTGGGAGTCCATACACCTTAAAGGGTTAATGCAATGAAAATTCTCAAAAATTGAAGTTTATAATATTGCAGTGGGTGTAAAGCGGATCCTTTTCTTTGTAGGCAGTACAGATGTTGTACCAGTAGAATTTTCTCTGCTCACGGGTTGGTACAAGGGTGGTTCTAATCTCATTTCGTCTAGCATATTCGCTGAGTCAGTAATACAACAGTTGTACTTCTAGGTCATTACAGTTTTACTCCCTTCGTATAGTTAATTCTTAATATCTCTAATTCCCTTATGGACAGTTTTACTACCCTGTCCCGCTATATGCGTGTTTATTTAGCTATATTAACTTCCCTTTTTGAAGCAACACGGGAGGACCAACTTCGTAATTCTGAAACGTGGTTAGCTGACGAGAACGACACCTGAGCTGTCACCCCCTGTCCAAGCTTCTGCACCACATCAGCGGGGGGAGGACACTTAACCCCTATGTATGATTTAGCGTGCAGCACGCACAATACACGACGGATCTTTAGTGGAATCGGATTTCGAGCATGGAACCCTCTAGCTCCAACGCCGACGCCTTACCACTAGGCCAACGCGGTCTAGCTGCATGTATGATAAATAGCAGCTGTTTATTGCTGATGAAGGAAGACGAGAATAAAGTAACCTCCTTTAAATCCGCATACGTTCGAAAACCCATTTTTGACCGAAAATCATAATTTTTTTAAAATGTCTTATCTGAAAGCCTATTGTTTTTAGTTTTCAAAACAGTTTTTATTTTACATCCATGATGATCAGAAGTGAAATTAGAGACATTTTAGTAGAACTTGACAGTTGAAAATGGAGTGGTAAATAATACGATAAAGAAGCATTTTTCATTGTTTTTACTTAAGATATTTAAATTTTATTGTTTATTTTTGTTTTATACTATTTTACATATACCAGGTATTATTTTGAAAGATTTTCAGTGTGAATTTCTTTGTTTTCTATGGCATTGTTGCAAATTTAGGTAATTTTGAATCATTGCAGTATCTTGATTCTCCGTTAATGAGGTAATTTTTGATAATAAACGTGGGAAAAGTACATAAATTGTACTTATGATCAATATCAATCACTAAAAGTATCTCTAGATCAACTAATAGGCATTATAAAGTTATTTGACTGAAAACAATATTCAAATCTATCGATGGCAGCTGAATGATAGAAAACGATAATGACACATAAGGCTCAGGAAAACGACTAAAAAAAATTTCCAATCAGGAAATTTTTAAAAATGTGCTAAGCTGGCAAAAACTAAGGACTAGCCTACAAAACTGGGGAGTATTGAAGAAAAATTCTTTTTTCTTCTCATTGTAAATTAAAAACATAAACTTTAAACTCATTTTTCTCGAAATGTGATTTTTTGCAAAATTTTAATTTTTCAAACACGATAACTAAAATTCAACTTAAAATATCCGTCTCAAATTTGGCATACATATTATTTATTATATTGTCTAGGTAATGAACCAAAATATAAGTGAAATAATGCTCCATTAAAAAGTTATGTATCTTTTAAGGTTTGAAAAAAGGCCAAAATTCTTTAAAAATTCATGATTTCACACTAAAACTCTTATAATTTACATGTTTTTAGATACATTGCAAAACTTTTGCTTCAGGACCTAGCCAGTAGTTGAAGGATTATATATGCTAAAGGATTTATCATTCTGATCATTTCTTTTGAACGAGGGTATTTGATAAAAGGTCAAATTTAGTGCAAAAAAATTAAGTTTTTTCAAATTTTTAAAAATATATTTAATTCATTTAACTTTTTTCTATGATTTATTAAGTTTTAACATAAATGTCATATAAAAATACAAAAATATTGCTTCAAATATCATTATTTTAAAAAAGGCCTCCGAACGTAGTCGGATACCTTAAGGGGGGGGAGAAATAAATCTAACCTTCCGATAGTTTCAAAGGGGGATATAACGCTTTCCTGTTTCTTCCCCAAATCCCGTTCTGAGAATATATTTGAAATATTCCCCTGATCGTAGTCTATAGAGTGAGACTGATTGATACAGTAAAGCGATATTGCATTTGTGTGTGAAAGCAACTTTCTGTAATTATATTTTAAAACCTGCTATACTATTAGAAGGAGAAATAATTTCGACGACAGTTTTCTTCATTCTCTCGAAATTCTGTATTTAAACATTATTGATCCTTCGTCTAACCGCTAAAATCCATATCTTTGCATAACAAATATTGCATATCTTAATACATTTCTTTTATATGTCTTTGAAACCTCCACTGCTAAGTAATTGAATAACATTAGACGAAATTAGAAGAAAAAATTTTTATGATGGAAAAAATATATCCCTTTTCGTGCTTTCATTACAAAAATTCTAAGATATTTTTTTTCCTTCTTTTGTGGTAAAATTCTATAGCATATTCAGAATTTTACTGCATCACAAAATTACCAAAAATGAATTTAACAAAAGTTTCTTTAAAGTCGAAACGATTGCAGGATGCTTTTAAAATATTAAGCATATTTTTGCTTGACTAGCCGCCTTTGGCTTTATTTTTTGTACAAACGAATATTACAAAAGGATCTTTGATAAGATTCATACATATATGTAGTGATGCACTAAGGAACCAATATACGATCACTAAGTCTCATTTTAACGATATCACATAACTGCAATAAGTTATCAGATATATTTATTGGTTAGTCATGCATTTTGCAATAATAATAAATCGTCGCTTAACAAGCAACACCACCTATCTCAATTTTTTGAAATTTCAAAGAGGAAGAAAATACTCAATTTTTTGCAACCAATAACGAATATCTTTGAAATTTTTCACATCTGGTAGGAAAATGTGGTCTCATGTTTATATCAGATGTTTAAAAAATTCAAAAATATCCGTTATTGATTGCGAAAAATTGAGTATTTCTTTCCTCTTTAAAATTTCAAAAAATTGAGTAGGTGGTGTTGCTTGTTAAGCGTCGAAATGCACCAAAAAAGAAAGTAAATTTCATATTATTGCGGCTATTTTTATAAATGTCAACGTCATTTGTGACGCGTTACAAATGCAGTGTCAAAACAATGACAATTAAAAATTAGGCGGCTGTGACGTAACGACTGTCATCACTTAATTTGCATCTTGAAACACTGATATCTGCTCCAATACACCAGCAAATTTCAAGTTGATCTTTATCACTGCTATTCCGAGAAGTGTGATGCCATTTCGATGTGTGTCACAGATGTAAAGTCACAAATCATTGTGTTCCTAAAGTGTGGTGTAATTACTTTGTAGAGCTTACAAATGACATACTTGTTAATTACATACGTCTTTTTAGGGTGCATATCAGAAATCTATACCTCAGAGGTAAATTATCGTAAGTCTTATTTTGCTAATTTTGATGTTTTAATCATATCTGAATTATCCCGTCAGCATTTTCGGATGGGTAATTTGTCGTAGCAGTAGGTCGAAAAATATAACGGCTCTCGCAAAAGTATACGTTGCGTTCTGGAACTTCTTTCGGCTGTCCTGTAAAATATTAAAATAATTACTTGCGATAGTTTACCTCTGACTTAAAGAAATGTGAAGTCACAAAGTCGCATTTTGGCGATGTCATATAACAGCAAATAGTAGGGTGGCATATTTAATGTTTAGAGTCAACGTTTCGTGTACATCTAGTTACATTAACAGCTGTACAAAAACAATAACAGCTCAAAAACGATAACCAGTTTCCTGCTGAGTTTTCCCATCATCCTTTATTGCTGCTATTTCTGGAAATGCCAGATCCTTTTTCTTCCTTTATACCAGTTTTTGCTCCACCTCCATCTGACTGTCCTCTTTTCTCATCCGGAGTACTTTGTGTCGTCTTTCTCCTCGTGGATTCTGATCGACAATCGACTGTGCTACTGGAGCAGTTTCCCTTTCGGTAGACTTCACCGTGAACTTCCTCCTCTTTTGGCTCCCAACAAGAATGTGGAAGAAGCGACGAGGGGTGGTAAAATGGAAGAGGAGGCCAATTAAACGAACGTTGAGGTACCACTGGGTCAAGGTCAACCACTGAGTGTCGTTTCTACTGCTTAACTGCAGCTGCGGTATCGTTGCCATAGCGACCCCATCTTCCACCTCTTTTTTGCATCCTTCGCGGGGTGACGCCATTAATTCCTTAATCTCCGTCGACCTCTTCTCATCGGACATTCCGACGCATTATTTATTTTAATTTAGAATGCAATACATCAAGCCGCCCTCCTTAGATATTAGACGGGCTGCCTTAAAATGCCGGCCATCGGGTCCCGTTTTTAAAAATTTGATTTTTCGAAGCGGTTATTAATTAGTTATTTTCGATCCTTTCCGCTGAAATTTCGGCAGTGGGAATCAAAAAGTAACAGTTCAGGAATTCAAGGAACAAGATATTGAATTTAGTAATTAATTTGCCTTTCATTTTTATTGGCTTTTGAAGGACGTGGAATGTCAATGCATATCTGCATGTGAGGCATTAAACGCATTTGAATGCTGATGCCTCTTACTTCTTTGAATGCAATGCATGAAGCAACGATATGCTTCCTTCTTATATATTAGATAGTGTTTCCTAAAAATATCGGCCATCTAGTTCGATTTTAAAAAATGTAGTTTTCCAGAAAGATTTAACTATTATTTTCAATCTTTCCCTCTGGAAAGTCAAAAAATAGAGTTTCGGAATGCAGAAACAAGATATTAAATTTTATACAGAATTTTACCATATTTTATACTCATATCTGCATATGTGGTTATCTTGTAAATATTTTCATATTTATGAGGATGGATCAAGTAGTGTTAGTGAATTTTAAAAAGGTGTGCAATGTAAAGGAGTAGTGCATCTTAGGGTGCATTCCCATTTTGATTTAAAGAGGAGTTGTTACCTTCAAATTAAGTAATTTCAATCCATTACAATTTTTAAAAATTAAACTTTTCCAAGAAATACTCATTTAATTTTTCTCTTTTTTTTTAAATTATTTTCTGAAAAAATGCAATACATTCAGCGACAAATTGCTGCCTTTTTATACATTAGACAAGGTCCCTTTAAAATGTCGGCAATAAGGACTTTTAAAATTTAATTTTGAAAAATAAGTTACAAATTAGTTTTTAATAGGTTACTAATTAAATTCTCAATTCTTTCCACTGAAATTATGTCAGTAAAAAATCAAAAATTAACACCTTAGTAATGTAGAAACAAGATATTAAAATTTGTATATTATTTAATTTTCATTTTATTAGCTTTCAAAGGACGTAAGTGGCCATATCTGCATTTGGGGCGTTTTACTCATCTGCATGTTTTAACGCACTGAAAAAGTGTTTAAATTTTGACATTTCCGAAAAACGCTAATGGGAAGTATGGTTCCAGAGATTTTTATAAGGAAACTGCAGATTAAGGAGTGATCTCACTTAACTAGTACTGTGGATTGTTTTCAGAAGGGGTTGAGTTAAAAGTCAATATTTTTAACTTTTTTAGCTTTTTGTTATTTTCACAGAAATTATAATTTTCTTGTCTGAGCTATTTCTTGCTGTATTCTAATGTGACTTGTCTGAGTGGTTTGATTTAATCAATAGTGTTGCTGACGGTGTATAAGCATCTGTCATATATTTGAATAGTGATATATTTTATTACTTGAAAAATCTGTAAATCTTTTAAATATCCATCATAAAACGCAAAAAATCATCTTACTGACAGCTAGGAATATTAAAAGAAACAGCAACAATAACAGTCAGCAACACTATTGATTAAATCAAACCACTCAGACAAGTCACATTAAAATACAGCAAGAAATAGCTCAGACAAGAAAAATATAATTTCTATTAAACGAAGCTGTGAATTATTTTTTACAAAATTTAATTTGTTCAAGAAATAGTATTTTGTTTTGCTAAATATATCTGTATCTGAAAATTTACTTAAAGAGAAGTATATATATTTCTTTTTATTATCAAGCATTCACTAAAGTTAGTAACGCCATTATCTTGCAAAATATACTCGTTTAATTTGAAAACAGCTAGAATGATCAGGCAAATGACTAGAATACTGTTAATTTTGGTAAATATGAATGTAAACCTGTCTGGTGAAATCAAATCATATCACATTTATCTAACGTTTGTATATTCTGAGATACTCCTTACTATCATTCTTTAGCTCTGAATTTCGACAAGAAAATAATCTCATTCTTGATATAATCAATGAACTTTTCTTAGTTATTTGTTTTTTAATCTTGACATAAAGAGTCAAGTCATATACCCAAGTATTAGTACTTTTTATTTCCTATTTAATGCTTGTCCCAGATACTTGACGCTTATATCACATTTATTTAATTAAAACGAAAAGTTTATGTTCGCATCTGAAGAAGCTGAGTTTAGTTTAATTATATTAACGTCCCATTTTGAAGCAACAAGAAGGCTATTTTGAGACGGACCTCGTAATTTTGAACCACGGTCAGATGACGAGGACGACACCTGTCGATCCCTTTCCAAACTTTCGCGCCTCCGCAGCGGGAGGACGTTTGGTCCCCTACGTATGATTTAACGTGCAACAGGCCCAATGAACAACGGAATTGGGTTTCGGACCTGGAGCCGGGGCCTTACCACTAGGCTACCGCGAGCTCCCCAAGAAGCTGAACAATAATAGTTTATAATTACCCGTTTGAGTTCTAACTGGTATTTGAAAAATTCATACTCATCCATAGGGTGTCAGTAACCGTCTTTGCACTATTTATTCTTTATATATTGAAAAATAGCTATCGGGGATAATTTTTATGGAACTCTTTACTCAGCTTAAAGTAGAGTAACACAGGAAAAGGTAAAATGGATCACAACTTGATTGGACTATTTTTCCATGAAATAATTGTTTAAATATTTCCTTAGGGGTGTCAATAACTGTCTTGTTTACTCGTGGTTTTGCAACTAAAGCCAATTTCTTAGTATTCAGTACTTTCCAGTTTATGACAATAAAGCATTATTTTCTGCTTCTCTAAATAACTTTACTTTTTAACTAACATCTCTCATCGAAAAAGCTAACTTTTCCTTATTATTTTCAATACATTTGCCTCTGTATTATACTTCGCTTCAAATAAGATGGGTTTTTTATTGAGAGAAGGTTATTCTGTCATTAGATTCTAGCGAACATTTCGCGGGTTTTTTTCCCTGGAAGTAATTTTAGCTTAATAGGTGGGTCGAATTTTCGTTCCGGTGCACATCCACACCGTTGCGAGTACCTTTCGATTTACGATTAGAGCAACACTTGCAGGTTTGTGACGAGAATTCATTTTCTGATAAGTTAATCGTTTCACAAAGTCTCCGCAGTATTTTTTTTCTAGATTAAAATATCTCCCGTTAGTGGCGATTTCATCGCTGGAAATGTGTAACAGCATCCATAACTTTTATCTTTCGTATAAGACTTTAAGTATCGTAACTTTGGAAGGCACATTAGCTTTCCCGTACACACACAAACACGAGTTATTTAATATTTTTCAGAAATTCATGGCTGCATTTAAGCACCGAATGGCCCATTACATTGCAATTAAATATACTATTAAAAGAAAGCGACCTCAAAATGAACTTTACTTGTTGCTGAATCGTTATAGGCGGTGATTTATTTTATACGATAATGAGCATTCACATTGCAGTGAAAACTCCTTAACAGGACATAAATAAATACTTTCTTTTAAATTACACGAGTTAAAACCGAACTGAAATAAATAATTCAACTACTGACTGCAATTTTTTT
>BGPR01000053.1:1437748-1532135 GCA_013235015.1 Araneus ventricosus | reverse complement strand
CCTTCTACCGAATTCCTATCCTTAAAAGAGTTTCCATTCTGATCTTTTATTCGGCTAAAATACATCTGGGTAAAGTATTATTTCTGGGAAGTTATTTACATTTTATACAATAAATAATTTACAACAACTTCTACCTATTGGACTTCAAATAAGACAAAAAGATTAATTCTACTTGACGAAATAATCAACTCGTGTTACTTCTGTAAACCTTCTACCGAACTCCTATCCTTAAAACAGTATTCATTCGAATCTTTCATTTTTACCACAAACACCATTCTTCAGCCTTTATCAGAACCGCACAGAAAAGCCGGAATAAGAAAGCGTCAAATGAGGTACTTGTGAGGAGGGAAGGAAATAAAGAGGGGGGATGAAAGAGGAGCCAGATAAATGCTGATGTGGATTGTGAAAGAGTGCTTCGAAAGGAAAGTTATATTTCTTTCAAAATGCAGAAATGAAAGTTCTCTGAAACTGATAGTTTATTTTACTTTGAAAATGCTGCTGTCTTATTGTTTAATTGTACATACTGCATCCTTTTGTTCGCGAGAAATTAATTTTATCAGTCTGTCGCTGTCTCAAGCAGGTTTTGCTTGCTTAAATGATTAATGAGATGAAAATATCATTTTAGTAAGATTTAGCTGGAATTGTTTACGTGCTCAATGAATTCTGATTAATTTTTAGTAGTTTAAGAAAATTATAATTCTTCTTATTATTGATAATATTCTAACGTATTTTTCTGGAAAAATGACTTAAAATCGTTTTAATAACTTTTTTAAACGGGTGCAAGTGAAGAACAGGCAGAAATTTTACTTTTGTAATTTTAATCAGCTCTAAGGAGTCAGCTTTTATATTTAGGTAAATAATCATTTTACGGTTTTTTTTATTTTCAGTACGTTAATACTTAATGCATTGAAATCTGTTAAAAACATTAAAATATATTTAAATTTTTGAAGGAGATTGTTTAAATTTAGATTGCGAAGATTTTTTTAATTTTTTGATAATAATTTCTGTTACATAGAAACTTCTATTTCAGAATATTGTTATAACTTTTCAAATTTTCTCTAATTTTCAAAATAAATTCTAAAAAATTTAACATCAGGTGTTGAAATAAACGTATGTCATTTTTTAACTAAAATATAGTTTCTGATAACAGATATTAAATTAGTACGAGTAAAAAACATTTAACTCACAAAAACTTCCATATGAAAGTTGCATTTTCTTCATCTTCTTTAATCAAAATAAGTCATAAAAATTTTAACATAACGAGTTAAAATGAGATCTAAGTTTATCACCATTTCTTACATAAAATAGTATGCCATTAAAACCAACCTTAAATAGTCGTCAGAGAAACTCTTGGAAAAAAATTTTGAAATGTCTGCCAAATGCTTCGTTATCACAGAATAAACACCTGTGCCACCAAACTAATGTTTGATTTTATAGCTGTCGCCTGAAATCCATCATTCATTTTTAATCAAAATAAAGCATAAAAATTTTAACATATGATGTTGGTATAAAATATGTTATCGGACAATTTTACTAAAATATAGAAAAATAAAAAAATATCAAACTATTTTAATAAATTATATTTCCAATAAGCGATATTAAGTTGTCGGACAAAAAAAATCCTAGCAACTAATAAAAACTTTCATTTTAAAAAAATGATTTTTTTCGCTTCGTTAACCAATGCAGGTTCTAAAAACTTAGATATTCGCCAGTGAAACTCTTGGAAGGAAATTTAGAAATGTCCATCAACCGTTAAGTTGCCACAAAAGAAATATTAAATATTTTAACGTAGAATATTGAATTAATGTCTGAGTTTATCAGCAAAATTGTGTGTCATTAAAACCACGCTTAAATTCCTGTCAGTTTCGCCAGAGAAAGTCTTGGAAAGAAATTTTGAAATGTCAGCCAAGTGTTTCGTTGTCACAAAAGAAATGCCTGTGCCGCCAAACTAAATTTGCTTTGATGACTGTTTCCCGAACATCTCATCAAATATCTTTCGTTGCAGATTATAATGACGCTAATTGCTATTTCGTTTCTATTTCAGGCCTCTGTATTTTCTACTGCTGTAAAAACATTGATCTCCGTCTCTACGCTTATGCTATTAGGTCTCATAGTTGCCTATCATGCGCTTGAAGTACAGGTAAGTGTTATCGCTTTTTCCCCGGTACCAATTTAGAGCAATTTAGTGGTCTAAAGAATGATAGAGCTGTCAGTATCGATTACCTTTGAACATAATGTTTCCCAAAAAGCCCCAGTGTATTTCTACTTTCACATTTCTTTGTTTTACCTTTCTCATATTATTTTATTGGCTTGTCATCTAAAAAGTAAATTAGAACACACCAGTTAGAAGAATTATATTTAACCACACCGCGCAGTGATGCACTTCGTATCATTAACCTTTTCAATTTTTTGTCAATTAATTTTGAATATTTTAATAATTGATCGCTTGAAAAAGAAGATGCTTCAGTGGCGAAATTCTCGTTAAATAATTAATTATTTTAATTAATTAATTTTAATTCTATAACATTTAGTTCAAAATTACGTTTTTCTAATTATTTTTCCTACTTTACTTACACTCATTTATATACACTTACAAAAGTTTGTTCAAAAATAAGAAATCGGCCAGTGAAAAATTAAACGGAGATACGAAATTCTACTTAAATTGAACTCAAATGACTAAATAAAAAATGGAAATATCTACGCATTCTTTACTGGGACCTTTGTGATTGAATCTTCCATTGAAAACCACCATAACCCATAGTTTACGGTTCATGAAGAGTGTGGAGGTGGGGGAAGACATAAAAATATTAGAAAAAAATTAATTGAATTATAAAATATCAACTTTAAAACTCGTCTAATATTTTATCAATAACACAAAATACATTTGGATATGAATTGATTAAAATTTCAAAATTCATTGAAAGGAGAGCAAAATTCTGTCCATTCAATTTATGGTCGCGTTATAACTATAAAATGCACGAGTCAATTGAATTTTGTAAGCCGTTGTATATTTTAGAAGTAAAAATGATGTGACGTCAGAACACAGCGTAAGGCAACATGGAGTTAAAATTTTCATGGCATGTGCAGTTACGTTTATCATGTGACTGTTACATCACGTGAATTGATTCCATTGTAGAGGGAAGGATTAAAATTGATATGAAAAATTGGAATTCAAAAATAAAATATTGTGAACCGCTGATCTGATCTTAAAAGAAGAACGGGGTAAAATGCTATGATAAATTCCGTGGATGTTGGCCACAATCTATCTATCTACTTTCTTTCTTGTGTATTATCGCAGATGTGGTCAAATCAAACCCCATGGCGATAAATCTCCCCAAATTACAGGACAATATCATCTGAATGATATCACTTTTTCGGGAGGCCACATTTGAAATTTGACATTTGCTTTTTATTAGACGAAAGTCATATTAAGTGGACAAAGGCATTTAAAAATACTATTAACACTGGACGCTTTGACTAGTATTTGAAGTAACGAGATACGCATCTAGAAGAAAGAAGGCTTTGAAGTAAAACAATTAAGAAATTAATCTCTAAACTATTAGTTATTGTAGAATCAGATGTTTAACAGATAAAATCCACCATATAGTAATTTCAAACTTCTTTACTTGCAATAAAATTAATTCATTCACTGTGAGATCGTACGACCAATTGATGACAAAGATTTTTTCCCCATTATTATGTCAGAAAAAATATATACCTCTGTGATCCTAAAGATGTTTTAAGGTTTTCATTATGTAACAAGCAAACAAATAATAATTAATTTTGAAAATACATGCCTAAATATTCAATATCATTATTATATTGTTACTAAGCTATCAACAAAGAAATAAAGAACAGAAATCAGTGTTCAGCTAATTAGTTTATTTCTGTAAGTAAATAAGTATTTGATAATTCTTAAAAAATGAATAAACCAATTGAATTGCTTGTCAACTTAAAAACCAAACTTCTGTTGCGTTCAAAGTAGAGTAAATTCTTTTATGATAGCTAAAAAGCTACAGTGTGGATTCTGCCTTCGCCTTTTACAAGAGTAGGGAATCATCATATTTAACTGGAATAATATACGGAAAATTCAAAATGGGTTCGTAAATAAAACATGAGCTGTTATTCAAATTACAGAAGCGAATGCTTGACCATTTTAAGTTATAAAGCTTAGTTTAATTGTTCCGAAAATTGTGTTCGATAAATGGCGTCCGCCATTTCTGTACCATTCACGCGCAACTGTACCTTTAAATTTGCCATCGCCCTCATTACCATGCCATTTGGCACTGATGCTATTCGTTGCGAATCGTCAGTTGTGTGTCGCCTTTGATTCAAGATAGCCGTGGAGGAAATAATTACATGCCATCAGTACTAGGAAACGAGCTGGCAACCGCCACAAATCGTTTTCCAGCTGCTTTAATTCAAGAAATATAGAACAACGTAGCATAAAATCGGCTGTCTGTGTCTTAAAGCACAACTTAAGCATTCAAATTTCGGATGAAAATAATGGTTAATGGATGCGTTTGTTTCAAATTTATATATTTTTTAATGTTTCCAAATAGCAGGCAACATGTATTTATATATATATATATGAAATGTTTCTTTGTTGTAGTCATTAAAAGGCCGGATAAAGAGCTATGTATTATTTATTATTCAACAAATTATGAGAGTGACGGAATATACGTACACATCGTATGAAAGTTTCAAGTCAAAAGCGAACAGAAAACCCCTGTATTTTCTCAGATAGGGTTTAACATATAGACACGTGATCAAAGTGAAGGGAATATTAGCTATTTTTAGTAAATTACGTTAGTGTTTTAGGGAAAAGTATGGTGCCAACAAGTCGCTGATTTCGCGATCCATGTGGGCGCGTCTTAGTAATTAGAATATTCTTTCAGTAATAAATATGCCAAAACGCGAGATTTAATATACCTCCAGCGCGGGAAATAAAACAAAACTGGAGTTTGTGAAAAGTGATTTTCGAATACATTTAGATTTTAAAATATATAATATTAGAATTTAAATCAAAATTAAGTGAGATTATTACATATATATCTATATATTAGTTGTTGCTATTTTCATTTATAAACAACATCTTCCAAACCATATAGGTCCCTTTAGCCTGTGGCCTAAATTTTCATTTTGGTGACCATTGTGAAATAGTGCCCTGCAAACACAAATTCTTCTGAAATGAGAATAGGGTTTTTTTAAAAACCTAAATGGAATTCAATTGTATAGATGAAATCCCTCTTTGCGATTTTTATTTTCATGAATCTCTCGAGGTGGGTTTCAAATGTTTGATTATCAGTTACAACTTCCAAGAAAAATTTTCCTTTCCGCAAAGAGTATTCGTTTATTTATGTTTAAATTTAACAGTTTGAAATAGCTGTGGGGAAGCTCGTTTCTTTAATCCCTATAACTCTTGTTTAGATTTCCTTCAGAACATTTGTCACTAATAACTTTATCAAAGCTTACGAAGGGTACCTAATGTGTTCTGGATGATTTCAATCCCAAAGTGTCTTGTTTCATTTTGAAAAAATCTCTAACAATTAGTTGTTAATGAAATATTTATACTAGGTATACAGGAAAATGGAGCAGCAACTTAAATAGAGCTATTCATTCATAAATAAAATTTTATCCCTGTATAAGAATAATGTAATATTTTTATTGTTATTAGGCATGATCAATCAATTTGTAAAACTGCTGAAGAATGTACAGAAAAGTATAAATGTCAGAGATAGTCTTTTATTTTCGCATACCACCTACTGTCATATGCAAAAAGAAGTTTTCATAGAAGTTTCTATCAATAATGTGAAGGTTTTAGGTTAGCTTAAGAGCCAAATGACTCGAGTTAATAACATTTGCAAGACTTATTTTTGATTTTACATTTTATTCCATTTTTAAAATAGTAATATTTCAACACCAAAACAAATGAAACCAGTATTGTAATAATTTCGCATCAATTTATAAGGATAGTTAAAAATAGATAGCTAAAAATTACATTTCGTAATAATCAACTATTCAATGCTATCCTTGAGCATCTCGCAAAGCTGAGTATTATAAAATTGGGTTCAAATGAGGACAGATATAACGTCATGTTTGGAACTGTGAAAACCAAATATCAATCAATTACCACGTTTTCTTTCTTTTGCCTTATTACTAGAGTAGGCTTTAGGACTTGCACAGGTTTCATTTTCATTTTTCACACGAAATTGGGTAGATAAAATTCTGCAACTTTTAATCCCTTATGTTTCTTGTTTCCGCCATTACCAACTTTGATTTCGCGTACCCCAGTGGTACGCTTACCACAGGTTCGGAACCTCTGTTCTAGCAGAATAGCTCACAGATGCTTTTAAAGAAACTGTGCCGGAATAGTTTGTTTTTCCCTATTCATTTCAAATCTTTGGCGAAATAATTTATAAAAATGTATTTGTACTTCTCATTTGTTTGAGTTTTGTTTTATATTTTTTATTTATATTATTGGTTTTTAGAGGTTGCCCACCGTGATAAGTTTTGATGGAAAAAAATATTACCTGTTATTCAAGAACAGAAAACCTATATATTAGACCCGTGAATGTCATTCGGGAAAGAACATTAAAAGTTTGATTCATTCATTTATTAATGTATACAGTTTGTACTGTCTACTATGCTCTATATTTTTTATTAAACTTTTAGTGATAGAGGATGCAATTCTCAATGGAGAGTTATTTAGTATTTGGCAGAATTATATAATTTAATATTTTAAGAAAGTTTTTCCAACACGTACAATTTGTAAGACTGTATTGAAACTTTAATCAAACAAGTCAAAGAATTAAGTTCAAATTTCTGTAAAAAAAATGTTGAAGTTTGGATTATTCTCCCATTGGTTATTAGTGTTAAGCTACTAAGCAGATTTTTTTCACGAGATTCTCAAATGACCGAGTTGAAAATCTTGGAACTTTAGTTGCATTCCATCTTCTATAATTTTGAGATTTTCAAGATCTTGCTTTTATTAGTTCCAATATCACAACTGTTTTGAATTTTGAATGCTTTGCTGAACTTGCTTTATTTTGAATGCTGAAAATTTCGGTATAGATAATTAAAAATTGCTACGGTAAATTGCTCGACATAATCAAAAGCATTCTGGCTATTGGCATGAAAATATATTAGTTCATTTTCATAATATTTTCTACAAATGTAAAGAATTTCAAATCTTTGGCAAATTTTGAACCACTGGTCTTCTCCAGCGTTATAATATTTTATTCGAATTTGGTGCGAATTTCTCCAAAGTGAATACAAAGCAAATCGTTGTATATCAAAAGCCATTTTTATAACCGTATTCAAATTCAATGAGGGGTTTTATCATGTTATTTTTTAAGTGAAAGATATTCAAGATGTGCCGTTTTCTAGTTCTTATGGTACAACATTTTATTGAAGGCTAGGAACTATTCCCTAAATAGAAAGTAATGTCAAATGAAAAAATAAAAAATATATCTTAAAGAGTTTCGCAATAATTATAGTGAAATTTTTGGGGGATATTTTGCTAATTAATTTACATAATTGCTGAAAATTTGATGAACTCCTTACGGTTAATTTTCACACAATTAAGTTCATCCAGCTAGTTTTGGGGAAGAAGAATCTTGTCTTCTGTTGTCTGAACGATTCTTTCATGAAATAAATACTTTGTGCGTTTTTACATTTATCAAATATTTTAGGTTCCTTTAAAAAGCAAATTAGTCATTGCAAATTTAATTTGCATTTATTGCTTTTATTTGATAGCGTACTCTTTAAATATAAAGTATTTGTAAATTATTTGTCCAAATTGCGAAGAATGAGAGACCAAACCAAAATACACTTTGTGCCATGGAAAACCGGTCGAAAATGTCACATTTTGGTGATAAAGGGCGCTATATAGGCTAGAAACCACTAGATTCGTCAAGTTAGATATGTTTCTTGACCGTCACGATCACCAGATTAAGCATGTTCGGATTTCTTTTAAGGGGTATATATAGAATTAACCCCGAAAAAAATCTCATCTTCAGACTGTCAGGATTCCACTCAAGGATTTATCTTACCTATTCCCGGACGACATTTCCTAAATTTTGAACCACAACCTAATGACAGGCCTCCTTTACACAGTCAGTCGGCTTTCTCTCCTTAAAAATATAAGTACATTTATGTCACAACCAGATTTAAAGTGCCTCAACCCCTTAGATTTAGGGCTAAATCATCGGTGGAATCAAAAATGGGACTAGACTCGAAACAAAGATTCAGTCAGTAGGAGATATCATCCTTTCATTAAAAGTAGTTCATATACTCAACTGATCTGTAGATGATAAGGAAATCCCATTCAGCAAAAATAATAAATAAAAACAGGCTTGCAGTTCTAACTCTAATTTACAAAATATTTAATCTTTTTAATAAGTCGATTCTCTTTCTTTAGTGTCACACCCTACGTTATTTTTTTAATTTCACATAAAAAATAGAAAACTATTTGTTGTAAGAAACAGATGAATAATTACGCGTTCTTTATTTAATTTCATTTTAAAAATTGTTTAAAATTACGCAGGATTAAAAAGAAAAGTAATTTATAATAGCTGCAACGTTGCTTTCTTAAAAAAGCATTTCTCACGCTAATAATAATTTGATGAGATTTCATGTCCACAATGGTTACAAATTAGATTCTGTGCACTTGGTTAATTTATAATTTTTGTGACTTTTCACCTTTGGATATAATACAACCATTCATTATTGTATCGTGTCAGACAATAATTAAACCAATTTAGTTTCACTTGCTCTTCTCTTCAAATGAGACCTATGTATTCTTCAATTAAATTATCACAAATGTCTGCAACAATGCATTTCTCTTCAGACGTTATTTCCTGTCAGTGGCCTAGAGGAAATTAACTTGTTAAGTAGGTATCCGTCTGGAATGTAATATATAATTTCAAGTTAATCACTGGACTTAACTTTGACAAACATTGCGCGTATATAAGTTTTTTAATGCAATTGCTCGTCGAAGATGGAAAGGATTTCTTTTTAGAAATGAGGATAAATTCGTGGAACTATTTATTTAAACGATATTTAATGGTTTATTGTCACAGATCATGCAATAAAAATATTAAAAGTTTTAATAAGTAAGCTTTTATAAATGTATTAAAATATGGAAAATATTTTTATCAAAAACCTGGATGCCAAAGAAAAATCTTAAAAAGGTGAAGCTCTGGCAAAAATTATCTGAATAAATTGGAAATTTAATCACATTCATTATTATTTTAATTTTTATTGACTGCTTAAAAATGTTTAGATTTTTTTTCGCTTGATATTTATTCAGGTTTAATTTCCTCATCTTATTGTTTTCAACGCCACACAAAAAGAACCCTTTTACTAGTGTATTAAAATGTAGAAAATATTTTTTATTAAAAATATGGGAGCGAAAGAAAAATCGTAAAAGGGTGATGCTTTTGCAAAAATAATCTGAGTAAACTGGAATTTTAATCACATTTATTATACATTTTAATTTTTAGTGACTGCTTAAAAATGTGTAGAATGTTTTCGCTTGACATTTATTTAGGCTTAATTTCCTCATCTTATTGTTTTCAACGCCTGACGATTTTACAATTTTTGCTTTGACCTCCGGATTTTTGACAAGACATTTTTGTGTGCCAAAGTTGGTTGCAGAAATTACAGATCATGAATGACAGAATCATCATATGGCTGTTCTTTTAAACTATAGTGTTTTCCTTAACTTTACTTTTTAATTATTTCGCATTATCATTTGCTGGAAGGAGATAGTTACGTTTTATATACATAATGAAAATATACATATTATTTAATTTTGACTTTATTTCCTTTTCTTATAAATCTTTATTCATAGAGATAAATAAGCTTATTTTACGTTTCAGTCTTTCAGTCTATTATTAGCAAGACCAATTTATGCGATTTCAGAATAGTAACTATTGAAAGGAAATATCATTTTCTTTTACTGTTACGCGAATAGTAAATTATCTGATGCTTTTAATTTCACTTTGATAAAATGTATGAAATGTAACGACTGGTATTGAAATTAAGAAACTTAGTAAAATAATCAGAAAAAAAACATTTTAACACTCCCTTATATTTGCGTACAAAAAGTGGATTTTTTATTTTAATTATTTTTTTATGCTTTAGTGTTTGATGTATAATTTATCATAAAGAATCATCAATATCATCATTTATCATAAAGAATCACCAATCAATCAATTTATCATATAATAAAGTAGATTTTTTATTTTAATTATTTTTTTATGTTTTAGCCGTTGATGTATAATTTAAATTTATCATAAAAATAACAGAATTTTGAAATAAATTTTTCTCCATTTCACTACCATGTGGTTTTTCACATATTGAATCAAAACTAAACAAATAAATTGATTAACTGATAATTAAGTTGTTTTGAAAATATTAAAATAGAGTATTTTCAACAGTAACATGCAACTTTACAAAATTTCAAAACTCTTGAACATCAGGAAATGAGTGAAAAATCGATCACCAAATTTAATCTTCAAAAACACGGAACAAGTTAGGTTAAATAAAAGTGCGTAATAAAAAGTAAAGTGTGCTTTTTGTATGTGCATAGTTCAGTAATTGAGAAGTTTCTTTTCTATCACCGAGCAAAGGGTTTATAAGCCGACTAGCCGCCACTAGTGAATCATTAAATCACTTTCCAAAAGTAATTACTGCTGCTTCATGATAAGATTGTATACGCACATTTATATATTCTGCATAATGAGACAATAAGGCTAATTTAACTCGAGTGAGCAAGGTGAGATTAATGCATCCTTGCTCAGACTTAAAACTGAGCTTTGTTCTCTTGCGAGTTCTAAATGATAAATTCCTCATTTCGTTCTTAGCATTCATCACTTCTCTTTCTCGTTTCCAAGAGATGCAGGTGCGGAATTTTCAAACAATTAATATCTGCTACCTTGCTTTTGCGGATGTAAAATACTCGGAGGAGAACATCCATGTAATGAATGGCTTGAGGCGTTTTGATTGAGTGCTCAGAAAGATCCACCTCTTATCGCCTAAGGAATGTTCTTTATTGCAGATCTTGATGGAGGGAGAAATTACAGGACAGCTTTTCTCCGGCCGAAGACTTTAAGTAGGTTATGAGGCAAAAATTTGAGTTCCGATCTTTTACTGCGCACAAAAATATCGGATATTTTAAATATTTAATACTGACGCTTTCATTTCTCAAGAAGTACTGTTCAAAATACAGACTGTCCAATGCACTTGTGTGTAAAATATTTTACCGTCTAAAAATCTCATTTTCTTTGATAATTATTGATGTACTAGAATATTTGTGCCCGTCTAAGACGGGCTTTTAGCTTGCCAACAATATCTCAGATCTGATTGTCACAGATTTATTAACGAAAGTTTTAGTAGAACATCTCATGCACATAGGCATAAAATGCAAAAAAAACATGAAAAACAGAAATGATGAATCAATTGACACTAACTTTCGTTTTGCAAAATATATAAATATTTACCAAAACTCAAATCAAAATTAATAACTAGAATCGGATTGAAACAAATAATAATTCGCAATTGAATGCACAATAAATTCAAATCTTAAAGAACCCTTTTAACAAAAAAAAGTTATTCTAAATTCATAGCATGAAAAAAATAACTTTACTTTTAACAATTACTCTCGTTTTGTTTAATTAAAATAATGCAAAATTCACTAACAGAAAAAATGCTTTACCAAATACAAAATAAAACATGCACCACAAATTCAAATCTTAAGAAAGAACTTATTTAACTTTTCATTATTAAGTAAATCAAGTAACTCATTTGCCAACACTCATATCAGAACTAATTAAAAGCAATTTGTAAAAAACTTTAAATTAACGATCTTCCGTCGTATTGAAACAAATAGTGATTCGCAATAGAATGTACCACAAATTCAAATCTTAAGAAAGAACTATTTAAACCAAAACGAAAGTATTCATTATTAAGTAAATCAAGTAACTCATTTACCCTCACTGAAATCAGAACGAGCTAATTAAAAGCAATTATTAAAAATTTTAAAGATACTTTTCCTTTGTTGAATTAACGATCTTCCGCTGATTCGTAAAAACGAGGCGAGAATACTATAATGAATCAATATAAACGGGTAATGGAATTTTTTTTTACCATTAGTGGGTGAAAAAAATAAAAAAGAAGTGAAACTGCTAACTCGGCACATAAAATTTGTCTAAATTAATTCTGGTATTGATATTAAATCATTACAGAATCAATACAGTGTATGCTTATTTATAGACATAGACAGACCGTCTGAGTCTTGCATGTAGCCAAACCAAACCACTGGAGCGTTACTCCTACGCCTGGACAATTCTAATATAGATTATTTAGATTTTTTTCCTCAAGAAATAGTATTCAAAATGTAGATTGCCCCCTATGTAATGTGTGAAAATGTATTTTCTTTCAAAAATCAAATCTTGACAGATATGAAATTTTATGATTCTTTTTTGAAGAAATAGTATTCAAAATATATTACATTGTCCTGCTATGTAGTGTGTTTAATATATTTTTTTTAAAAAATGGATTTTCTATAAGGAATTAAATATTAAAAGTTTCAAGTTCCAAAGGATATTTTGCTTAAAAAAAAGATTTTCTTAAATAAAATAAATATTAACTATTTCATGTTTCAACAGAAAGTATTCAAAATTTAGATCGATAAATGTGTTGTGTGACAATTATTTTCCCCTTTATGAAAACCTTTAGTTCTTTTAATATTACTTCGTTTAAGTTTGCTTTTAAGAGAGATGTGTGAGGATTTCTAATTTTATCTGCTGAATGATTTAAAGAGGCTACACTGGCATAAGATAAACTTGGTCTGGTGACTCAAATATCTCGGTTTCATTGAAAAGCATCTAGATGCTCTAAATTGGTGCACATTAAATCTACATGTCCAAATACTAGAGACATATGAAATTTAGTTACCTTTCCAATTCATCCTCTACTAACCACCGTCTTCCCGCTGTGTGGTGCGGAAGCTTGGAGATGGGGGTGCCAGCTCAGGTGTCGTCCTCGTCATCTGATCACGGTTCAAAATTACGAGGTTCGTCCCAAAATAGACTTCATGTGTGCTTAAAAACGTGATGTTAATATAACTAAACTCTGCTAACCACCAGGATTGCAGCACCTCAGGTGTAAAGTACCAGTATAAATATAATCGTGTAATTAAAGAAGAAATAACGGAACTTAGATAAACGAAAACACTTAAAAAGAAATGCAATATGATTGAATTATCTAATTCGGAGGTTAAACTTATGAGATTTTAATGCTGAAAACTTTCAAAATTGTTTCCAATAACTCCAACTCGCTTCTTGCAAAATCTCGCTTTTTAACTAATCATTATTCTACAAAACGATGTATTTTAAAAATTATTTACTTTGTATTGCAGAAAACGTTAGGATTAATATTGATGCGACCTATAAAATGCTATTTATACCCACCACGACTTTGAACACCCAACACGACTTTAGATCTCTTTGATAGAGAAAAAAAGTAAAGTTCACCTTCTTCTCAAAAACCTTTTGGGCAGACGAATAATCAATTCAATCATTTGGTTATTGCAATTAATCCAGATATAATAGTTTTTGAACAATTAGACTTGAATACTAAAAGGACAATACACCCGTAATTAAAACCTCCCACACATTTTCCGAGACAAATTCTCCTAAAAGGTTTTCATGGAATATTTTCCAGATAAAGCATATTGCTTCATAAACCGAAAGAAAACATCGTACTTTATCCATCGAAACTCATGAAAGCTTGGAATTAGAGCTAACCTATACATGGATCCCAGAGGCGTCGTAAACTTTTGAATTCCCCTGGCTTTTATGCTGTACTTGTACCTCCCTACTAGTTACGGCTTCATTCAGCAACCAGCAAAATCAAATCATTTCTTTTCGCCATCGAGCCATAAATATAGCATAGTTTTTTATTGTCTATCGTAAAGTGCGCCACCGCTTTTGCTATCTTCTTTTATATACATGTTTTGAGGGTGATTTATGGAATGGCGAAAGATATCCATAGTTGAAGCATGAAACTAGAAATTGACAATTAATTGAGATAGTCTGAGTATCGGCAGCTTCTTTTCACTTTACCATGCATACGAGTCTTCTTCTTTTAATAGCTTTAGGAAGATTTTTAATGATGCTGCATGCGAGATGAGGTATTCAAAGTTGCGAAAAGACCAATGTGGAGCCATTAAACACGAAGAGAACCATTCATAAGTTTACAATATACGAGATAAATATAATGGTGGCAATAGTAATAATTAATAAAAATAACGCAATGAGTGTAAGGGAGATTTTAATGGTGATGCATCGCATTTATGAAGTGAGAAATTCAAAATTACTAAAGTCTAACGCTTTTGAAGTAATTCAAAAATAATTACTTTTTTTTATTTCCCACGCCGACCCATCTTACCCAAAGGATGTAAAGCTTGTCACGAGTCGGCGGAACAAGAATAAGTTTACAATATACGAGATAAATATAATTGTGGCAATAGTAATAATTAATAAAAATAACGCAATGAGTGTAAGGGAGATTTTAATGGTGATGCATCGTATTTATGAAGTGAGAAATTCAAAATTCCTAAAGTCTGTCTAACGCTTTTGAAGTGATTCAGTAAGAATAACTTTTTTATTTCCCATGCCGACCCATCATACTCAAAGGGTTTAAAGCTTGTCACGAGTCGGCGGAACAAGAATAAGTTTACAATATCCGTGAGCGATATAATGATGACAATAATATTATTTAATAAAGTAGGTGTTAAATATGTCGCCGGTGTCAAATAGTACCGCGTTGCTGTTGCATAAAACTTAAGAGTGGAGTGCCGACTCGGGTGTCGTCATCTGACCAGGGTTCAAAACTCATGGTTCACCCCAAGCCAGCCGTATTATAAAACGTTAATTTTATTTGTTAAATTAGTATAAAAAATGTATTAATCTAACAAATCGATCAATCAACGCCCGTCAGCTAATCTTGTAGAGTGGATCTAAAAACATAGTCTAAATATAAAACTTTTCTCTAAAAGAATAATGATCTATCCTCATCTGAATATGTTATTATAACGATAGAAATAAAATATAATTGCAAGAAATGGCGCATAACTGCAACTCCGATGAATGAACCGCCACAGCCTCTACAGGTAATTGAGGCTCCGATTACCTGAACAGCACCAAATATTCCATCTCAGAGCCTCTTAACTATGGGTCCTGAAACAAAATTGAATGGTGCACGCTGATTTCAGGGTCGTAAAAATACTGATAACTGAGATCATTCTTTATATATAAGCTAAAATATATCAAGCTTTCATCATTTCATTTAAATTTTGCAAAATATCTTTCATTATTTTTTTATTATTATTATGGATTATTTTTCCGCTTGTGACCACTTTTCGATGGGGTAAACTTTAAGCAATCCCATTTCCGTTCGAAAAAAGTTGTTGTGATTCCAAAACAGAAAAAATTAATGCTTTCTAATTTAACGATAAATGAAAAGATCTGAGGTAGTAATGGACCTCCTCGATGTTCTGTTTGAACAAACGGAATAAATCCTTACGAATTAAATTCTTTTAAATGTCCTCAATATTGAATCTTCCTGCTCTTTTTCACAGTCAGATGTACAAAATAGCTTGTATCCAATATATTTTAAATAGCAAAATAAAATATGTGTGCATGGGGGATTTGCTTTTTGTCTGCATATGGATGTGAATTGCGTCAAATTCAATTAACTTCGATGCGTTTAGGTCACTTATTTTTTATGTCATTCAATTTTAGGACCAATTTCTGAAGTACTCCTAATAATTGTTTTGAACAATTGCTGTTTTATCTTTTACATTTGTAGGGAAATATGCTTGCACTCTATACTTCCAAATATTATTTCGATTCTCTTTTAATCAAGCTCATAAATCATAAGCTTGAAACAGAGGCGTACTGATCGGGGGATGCAAGAGGGTATAAACGTTCCGGGTGACGCTCTTAGGATAGGGGGCGCTGTGAAGTTAAAATATTTTTTTTTGAAATCCTAAAAGTCTAAATTCCAAACGAAACGAATGGTGGGTTGAAAGAATAAGCCCAGCCTCGGATTTCTTTTCTTTCGCTACGCAACTGACTCAAGATTATTTTTTCATTGCCTTATATATATCTGTGTAAAAGTTCAAATTCAGACAGCATTTAAAGGGAAAAAATTAACAATAAAATATTATAGTCATAGGTGAGTCAAAAGTCCTTAGATAATCTTTAACATCAACCGCACCGATACTTCACTTTTAAACAATGAAACTGCCGTTTGAAAATGGCCGTTTGGCTATTCGCAGTAGGTTTAGTGTTAAGGACAGGTCAGGCATACACGGACGAGTCATTGTTGCATTGGAACATATGGTCACAAACGCAATGAACAGAAATGAGTGGCTCACTCTCCTCGACATTGTGGTATTGAAAATAACGGGACAACAAGTTACGATGAATACCTGCCAGGGAGTAACTTTGCGAACATTTCCTCCAAGAATATCCGATAATCCGAACCATATTGGCAGCAGGTACAGGCCCTACAAGTCTAGTCCAAATGTTGATGCTGAAGTATTGTTGTATGCCAAGCTGTCTTGTTGCTCGTTGGTTTTCAGACTTCCATAGGTAACGATTATGCACATTTACCATCCCACCCCCTGAAGTTGTAGCTTTCCTTCCTGAAACAAACCCAGACCAGAAAATCAACCTCGCCTATAGCATGTTGCTTCACTGTTACAGCGACCCGTCTAGCGGTTCAACGTTGCGTTTGCGACTTTATATTCCTACTCTTTTGTTTGCCTGACTCACCCTTAACCCTGGAATGGTAATGTTGACTCATTTTCCCATTCAAACTGCTAAGCAATGCTACCATTCCGGAGTTAAAGTTTGTCTAAGGACTTTCAATTCACCTTGTACATAGCAGAATACCAAATCTCGTTATACGATACCTCCATTGACAAATCTGGTTTGGAATCCGGCTTTATTAACATTTTGGAAGCGGGAAACGTAAAAATACATTTTTTTCGAATTACCCTACATCAAAATTATAATTCAAGATGCTGACTTGTGTACTAGTTTAGATCAGTTGGACATGTCAATAGATGACTGCAGAAATGCGTTCATTTTTTTCTTTTATGTTATATACACTGTCTAGAGCAAGTTTATATTCAGTTTGTACTTTTTTAAAATCTGAGCTTACATCTAATTCGTATCCCGCACACAATATGTCTTGTCTTAGATTTCCTGTCTTAGATTTTTAAAAATTATATTAGGGCTTCGTTGCTTCTAAACCTACTTATCGAGTGTTAAGCTCATAAACTCGAATTCTTATCGTAAGGAGAAAAAAAGACCGTTCCGGTTTAGTAATATGATTCACTGAAGCTTCTAGTTAGCACTGGAAGAGAATTAGGGTTCATTTGTCTCATATAGAAACTTCCCAAGGAAAACTGAACCGCGCTTGTGTTATACGAGAGAGAAACCTTTGCATTTTGAGCCTCGCCGCACAGAAACATTTCTTGCTAAAGAGCACTTTGGACCTACCAGTTTTTTGAATGACTTTCGTTAAGAACACATGCAACTTCTAAACCATGACCTCACCGATTCGAATCTCCTCTTGTCAGTCTACAAATTCTACGCACTTCTTTTAGCCATTTTTATTATCCCCTTCTGTGAGAAACCAAAAAGTAAATTGCCACTGAACAACATCAATTGAAAAAGAATAGTATCATGTCATAAGTGTAACAAAATATCCAAAAGCTAAGCTTCTAACTTGTAGAATAATTTGATTAGCTTCAATCTAATTTCTAATTTTGACCTTAATTCTCTTTTTGAGATTCCTCCTTTAGAAAGATGTCACATTCACTTACGCTGAGAACGTTGAACTTCTGACTCAAATTGTTCCTCAGCAATCTAGGATTCTGAATAGATGTTGACACTTAATTGGTACAAGGTGAACTAAAATTTGATAGAAATGGTTGTCTTTGTAGACAATTTTCTAAGGAAGAACCAAAATTATTCTTCACTAATTGCTTATATGTATCCAGATAGATATGATAGATATATTAATCTTAATCATATGTCTTTATATGTGCTTAAAAAGCGTTTCGGAATAAAAGTCATAAAAAAATTAATTCTGGATTATTTCCAAAAGAATCGTAATCCTAATGTAAATACTACTCGTAAGTACTTACAAATAATAAATTTAATAAAAACAGTTTGTAAAAACTCACTTTTATCTATACTTATAAAAGGCAATGTTTGTGTGCGTGTGTGTGTTTGTCGGCGATGTCCAGACGAATCTATCGCACTTACAGCCATGAAATTTGGTACACAGGTAGTCGTAATGGTGACTGAATGCACCTCGAAGCCGAAATTTTAAATTTTAATCTAGAAATTTTTTTATTTAATGTTTTCTGTTGTTTTGGTTGATTTTTCGCACTAATTTGTCAATAGAATGGTTTCGAATAATTGTACGACAAAAATAGATAGACCATCGGAAAGAGCACGCGATTTCCGTTCTAATGAAGTTAGTTTTGAATTTCTAACGTAATTTACTGAATTTTGAGAATTTTTTAAAAAATAGTCAGTTTCACCACCTAAATTTTAGTTTTGTTTTTAAATTTGTTGCATCCGACTTTCTAATAACACTATTATTTTCAATTTTTTCAGCTTATAACTAGAACGGTTCTCTCTGATTTAAAACAAGAACGGTTAAAATATCTTTTCCCGTTTTTTTTTAAATTAAATTATTCCTGGAAAGTTATTTTTGTCGAGCGAAATTTCTTCAGCGATAGCCTTCCGGAACGCAGCTTTCAATTTGATTGGATGAAGGGTCAGGTGACGTCATAACCTTCGGAGCTTTTTGTCATGTTCTAAGAATTTTTTTTCATTTTGTTGAAGTCCTGATTCCACGGGCAACAATTTTTTTATATTGTTTTGGATTAATGTACTCTGTACTGTTTTTCTACATGTTATTATCGCGGAAAAAATAAGCGGGAAAATCTATAATGTGTATCTTTTGTTTTGATTTTGTTTTGAAAACTTTTTCGTGTCATTGTGGGCGATTTTTTTTTTATTTTGTTGAAGTCCTGATTCCACGGGCATCGCCGTGCGCGTACTGCTAGTAGAATAATAAAAGGCAGATTTTTTCTAATTTTTCTTTTTACTTTTAAGAGTTTAATTTATAATTTATTAGAAATATTATGAAATGTCAAAATAATTTTTTCTCAAATTAATTACCAGCTGGCGCCTCTCGTATTGAATCAAAACGAGATAAAATAAATCGATTAACTGAAATATTAAAATAGTGTATTTTCATCAGGAACATACAACTGTACAAAATTTCAAGAGCCTAGCGCATCAGAAAGTGAGGGAGAAATCAATGGAAAAATTCAATCTTTACAAACATGAAATAATTAAAATTAAATAAAAGTATGCGATAAAAAGTTTTATTTTTGCTAAATGTGCATATTTTAGTACTTCAGAAGTTTTTTACGTCAGAGAATAAGGAGGCTTCTTCGTTTATAAGCTGATTAGCCGCCTCTAGTGAAACATTAAGTCACTTTCCAAAAGTAATTACTGTTGCTCCATGATAAGACTGTATATGCACAATTATATATTTTACATAATGAGACAATAAAGCTAATTTAACTCGAGTGTGAGCAAGGTGAGATTAATGCATTCTTGCTCAACCTTAAAACTGAGCTTTATTCCCTTGCGATTTCTAAATGATAAATTCCTCATTTCATTCGTAGCATTCATCACTTCTCTTTCTCGTTTCCAAGTGATGCAGGTGCGGTATTTTCAAACAATTAATATCTGCTACCTTGCTTTTGCGGATGTAAAATACTCGGAGGAGAACATCCATGTGATGAATGGCCTGAGGGCTTTGATTGAGTGCTCAGAAAGATCCACCTCTTATCGCCTCGGGAATGTTCTTTATTGCAGATCTGGATCGAAGGAGAAAAATTGTGGGACAACTTTCCTTCAGCCGAAGAGGTTATGAGCTTCACTCTTCTATCGCGTACAAAAAATGTTTTAGATATATTTAATATTGACACTTTTGTTTTTCAAAATGTGCTAGTTAAGATGCGGATTGTCCTATTAGGTAATGTGTTAAATATTTTATCGTTTAAAAATCGGATTTTCACGATAAAATAATTGTTGAGGTTTCTTTATTAGAATGTAATATTCAAAATATAACATCGATTTCTTTCTATGTAATGTGTTATATACAGGGTGTCCACGCTTATCGTGTACAATAGCTAATTTCTGAACCGTTAGGGATAGACATATAGTTCCAATTGAAAAAATGCTTTAAATGAAGGGGAAAATTATATGTGTTTTGAGTGAATAAATATATTCCTGAAAAAGTTACGAATTCTAACTTTTTATACGGTCCCCCGTTCCCATCAGTCATATTTAGTAAAAGTTTTTGACACTCTAATATTTTAAACAAAAAAAGTCCCACTCTTCTGCGACTAAAACTGACCGAGTTATGGAGCTTTGAATATTGCTGACTTAGACCACTTTACACCATTTCAATAGCCGTCTTGAAGACGATCCACCAATCAATGCACAGTACTTGCTCCACGAGGCCGCTGATTGGTTAAAAAACATGAAATTCAAAGCTCCATAACTCGCTCAGTTTTAGTCGCAGAAGAGTGGGACTTTTTTGTTTAAAATATTAGAGTGTCAAAAAACTTCTACTAAATATGACTGATAGGACCACTTAACACCACAGCATACCCCCGAACTCGGAGCCAGGGCGGCTCCCTGTCGGTTGGTTGGGTATGCGTGAGACTTTATTGAAAAAAAGTCAGAGCAAAAAAAAACAATTTCTATAAAAAGATACAAAAAACATGACATTTAAAACAAAAGAATATAATATTTTTTTAAAATTCAGTCTTTCAGATCGTTGTGTTGTTGAATTTGAGAGGGTCGTGCCCTGTGTATGGAAGAAGAGAGAATATGAGTACATAGGGTTAGTTGGGTCTGTGGCTAGTTGTTGTCGCCATCTTTTGGAAATAAGAGTGTTTCGTTTTCCGCGATGAAGTGCATGAGTTTTTTTATTTTCGCCCTAGAATTGTTGTTGTTCATAACTCTTTTCCACCAAAGTGGTTCTAGGTCTGCTGACGGTTTTGTTAGGTGGTATGACGTTGTAAACAGGCAACTTGTAGCATAGTGTAAGGGGTTTGACTGATAGGACCGGGGAACCGTATAAAAAGTTAGAATTTGTAACTTTTTCAAGAATATATTCATTCACTCAAAACACATGTATTATAATTTTTCCTTTCATTTAAAGCATTTTTTCAATTGTAAATATATGTCTATCCCTAACGGTTTAGAAATTAGCTATTTGTGCAAGATAAGCGTGGACACCCTGTATAATTTCTTTTTAAAATCAAATAAAAATTATGCACATTGATGCACATAAAAATCAAAATTGGAAACTGAGAAAAGGGTAGTATTGTGGAAATATAATGGAAAAGAGAAATTTCTACATTCTTCCTTCTGTGAGAAATACAAAAAATAAGATTATGAAACAGATATTCTGAAGATATTTCTCATTCGATTATCGAATGTCTTTATTTTAATTATTTATATACATTTCAAATTATATTCATTTACAAATATACATTTCAGAAAAGCCTAATGAATTAAAGTATAAATTACAAATTGAAATTGAAATTAAATTCTTATTTCTCATAATATGACAATCGCATTGATACTTATAAATAAAGGAAAATTTCAAAGTTATTATATCTGCTGTTGAAAATAATGGAAAATCTCTAATCATATACGCCAACGATATAAGAGGACCTGTGATATAAAGTATTCCTCTGTCCAAGGATTTGTCATGGTTAATTTTCATTTCTAAAAATTGAATAGAAAACGTTAACATCTGATCCTTTTAAAACAAAATTCAGCAATGATTGCTAACTTTCTCTTATATCTAACTGGAACATTTAGGTCATTTATAGAGAAAATAAGCAAAGTCTTTTGAAGTTTTCTGATCAATTAAAGTTAAGAGACACCAACTTGAATGCGAGAAGGCTGAATTAGAATGATTGTGAATATTCTAGCACCTGAAAGTTTAGTGGTTTCAAATTTGGCTGTAGTAAATCATCTAGGCTGAAACCAAGGCAATTTTTCTATATTTAGTTTGCCTTAATATTTAGAGCACCTTAAAATATACATAACTTTCATCTGTAAATCAAATACAGAGGTGTGTGCGTGCGTGCGCCGTCGTACCCAGAAACAAAAAGCAACAACACTTATCTCAATTGTTTTAAATTTCAGAGAGGAAGAAAAAACTGAATTTTTCGCAACCAATAACGAATATTTCTGAATTTTTTGAAAATTTTATATGAATATGAGACCGCGTGGATCGCATTAGGTGTGAAAAAAATTCTGAAATATTCGTTTATTGGTTGCGAAAAATTCAGTTTTTTTCTTCCTCTTTGAAATTTCAAAAAATTGAGATGGATGATGTTGCTTGTTAAGCTACGATATATACTTTGGATTATGATGATGTAACTTCAGAAATGTGTTTATTGATATTCGCGATAGATTCGTGCTATTCGATAGAAATTGAAGTATTTTTTTTCTAACAATGTTTGATTGATTAAACTGGCATGTATTCTCTGGTTTAGAATACATTTAAACAGGTAATTTAGTATTTACAAAATATTTTCCTTTCATGCAAAAAACATCATTTCATAAACTTTTAATTGCATTTTTCCATTATTTGTGTCTGAAGTATAAAATTTATGCATATTCACTTCATAAGGACTAACTTAATAGCAAGTGTTTACTTTCTTTTTGATTTTAATTAAACTGAATTAACCCCGTTTAATGATTCGCTTTACTCTTTTTTTTTGTTTCCAATAATTTGCTGGTATTTTAAAGGATGGTTTTTAATTAAAAGCTAGGGAATTGAACTCTTTTCTCAAAAGTGTTTTTTCGGAGAGGCTATGGCGACTAACGGAACTGGCTTTGATAGGGGAAGAAAGATTTGAGTTAAAGTAAATGTGCAAGATTACAATTACATCAATAAATGCAATTTGCTTTCAAAACAAATCTCAATCCATGTGTGCAGGTTTTTTTTATCTGTTTTTGTTTAAAAAACCAATTCAAAATAGTTTTAATAATAAATACGTGCAGTCCCTTTGTTGATATAACTTATTTGAAAAATCATTTTTCTGAATTTCTTCCAGAAAATGATAGTGTCGTCAGGCTTTCAAAAATGTAACTTTTTATATAGTCGCTTAAAAAGCAATACCATCTTAGTTTTACAAGAGGAAAAAAGTACTGAATTTTTCGCAACCAGTAACAAATATTTTTGATTTTTTTTCCACATCTCGTACGAACATGAGACCGCATGCTGGAAACTTGGAAAATTGAGATGGGAGGTGTTACTTGCTAAGCGGTGATATTTCGTTTTCTAAGTCCTATTAGAATTCTTCGAGTAATAAACGGGTCGCGATGGCCCAGTGGTAAGGTTTCGACTTCGGGGCTGGAGGGCTCCAAGTTCGAATATGTGGACCTGTTGCACGCTAAATCATACGTAGCGGATCAAAAGTCCTCCCGCTGGTGCAGTGCGGAAATTTGGAAAGGAGGCTGCCAGCTCAGGTGTCGTCCTCGCCATCCGACCGTGGCTCAAAATTACGAGGGCCATCTCAAAATAACCCTCGTGCTGCTTCCATTCTACAGTTCTAATTATTAGCATTAAAGCGCAATGTAACTGATTTTTATAAAATTTTAGAAACCCTATTTGTTTCTTTAACATGAAAAGAATTATTCGCTTCATTCATAGAGCCAAAAAAATATTTTTTCATACTCATCTTCTATCAAATCCCTACGAAGGGTCCTTCAAATAATCAACTCCGCAAGTATTCGCTTCATCATAGAGCCATTTTTTTTTCATACTCATCTTCTATCTAATCTTTCGAATGGTCCTTCGAGTAATAAACTCCGCAAATAACTGATTTTCTCCTCTCATCTTCGACCAATAAAAAGCAACGGTACATCTGAAAAAATAGGTCCAAAACTGGACACCCATTCACCTGCAAGAGTAGCGTGTCTTACTTTAATGAAATCGTCCGATGACGTGACAAGGATCGCTTGAGTCTCATGCCAACTGCCTAATTACACTACTGAAACGAATTCTGCTCTCCCATAGTGAAGAGCTTAATTACTTTCCCTATTACTACTGCATACTCTTGATTTTTATGTTGAGGTGAAGAGACACATGAAAAAAACTAAAAATAGAAGACTCTGGTGTCTAGGTTTCTTCGGTTCCATTGTTTTCAGGAAGAACGATGGTAGACAACAAATTGTTGATAGGGCATTGCGAAAGACAAAACTGCGTATACATTTTGGCTAACACGTTGTGAAACAAGCGTGTTTTGGCGTCCTTTCCGCTTAGCCCGCGATATCCGATTTCATCGATATGCTGACGCTATCGAACAGAAAAAGAAGACATTTTTCTATTTACCATGTTTTAATGATACTCATTAAAATATTTTTGTTATCAAATCATATTTAGGAACATTCGTTTATATTCACCGAATCATTTAAAATTTATTAACCCTCTGACTACCAAATTTTTTTAATTACTATTTAGATGCAACGTTTGACAACATGTTCAAATACCGTTGAACCAAGCGAATTGTTATTTACATGTAAGGCTTTATTAGTATAATATGATTCAACGTTTTAAAAGTACTAAGTAAACCCATTAACTTTCGAAAATCGCAGGATGCAGCAGTACATAGACTTAATTCCAATCCGAGGAAATCGCGGGATACGCAGTCAGGGGGTTAATAGAAGAATATAATTTTTTAAATTGTAAATCGCCAGTCAGCAGTGACTGAAGCGCTGCCTGAAAGGAAAGTATAGTGTTAGCGTAGGTAACTGGTAGGGCGCTTATCGTGTTAAATTAAGGTTTCATCTTATACGAATGGAATCATCCGAATTTTTAAATCCTGTAAGGAATCTGGAATATATTGGTGTGATTTGTTCGGCGTTTATGAACCGTTCTTTTAAATTTTCATCATAGAATCAATATGTTTATTTGACTACAGAAATACCTGATTTTGAGAAGACGTGGTGAATGACACTTCTCAACTGTATAACAGTCTCACTATATTAATTATAGGGACCAAGACTCATTCAAATAATGCAAATTTACACTACGATGTAGTATAAATACTTTCGAATTTCTTGCATAACTTCAGAAACAAATCAAAGAACATAAGGAAGGCGCAGTTCGGGTCCGCGTCGTAGATTTTTCGTGAAAACGTCAGGATAAAATCATAAAACAAGTGTTTCGTATTAATATGTAATTTATCAATCTCTTTAATACAATATTTACTCAGAGTAGTATTATGGTTACAGAATAGATAAATCACAAGTTTATCGCATATAGCAAGGGTCTGTGATAGCTTGCGATTTATCTATTCTGTAACCATAATACTACTCTGAGTAAATATTGTATTAAAGAGATTGATAAATTACATATTAATACGAAACACTTGTTTTATGATTTTATCCCGAAGTTTTCACGAAAAATCTACGGCGAGGACCCTAACTGCGCCTTCCTTGTATTTTATTTAGAGTAGCTTTTGATGGCGCCTTCTGTTGACAGTACATAGAACTACATTTCGAGTATTCGCAGTAAAACATTATTTACCACAAATGCTCATATTTTCCTTAATAATCAATTTGAATTCAAATTTTAATGCAATGTTTCTTTTACGTATTGTCAAGCATTCTGTAAGTTTCGTACAATTCGAAAAGAAACTCTGCATGTTATAATAAAAAAACATGCGGAGTTTGAAATTTTCAATTTAATACCGATTTTTACTTATATTCTGATAAATATTTTTATTGTCTCACTTTGGGTCCTAGTAATACTCCTCAAGCTCTTTAAAATGACACCGGAATCAACCTCCTAGCTAAACGCGTTTCCACGCTACACTTATTTATAACCTTACATAAAACTAATTCATAACAATCACGCGCATGCGCCTACACTGGTACGATGACATCACAGGAAAAACAAATACTACGCGACAAACTCTTACAAATATGATCTATCCGTTGTGGGGTCAACCATTCTTTTCGCATTATTAGTCTCGTAGTTATTAGCGATTCAAATCTGACGGTATTTTGTCACACAAGAGAGTTCGACCGACTCTCCCTGTAATGAGCGGAAAGACGTTTTTACGTCGAAATTTTGCTTAAATTCGAGCATGCTTCCATCAGCTAGATACAGCAAATGGTATCAAACTGATAAAATGAGATTACTGAGATAACCATCAGTACTTAGGCGTGAAAATATCGCTACCATCGTTCAACAAGATTCTGAAGCGAGGGAAAATTTGTGGCCGAAATTAGCAACTTGTGGCGTCATGAATATTTTCAAAATCTTCAGTTACGATGTCCTATAGCATTTTGCTAATATTCATTGGGCAGGCGAGTTCTAGTTTTCTGAGATCTAGGCATCAATTTGGAAATTTCTTGAGGTATTGTGTTCTTTAGCAATAGAATTGCGTTGCCACGTTTGAAGTGACTGAGTCGGTGTTTTTCTCACGTATAACACAAATACGAATCGGTTTCTCTTGAAGAGAGTTCCAGAAAGAAATGCTTTGCTTATATTAATCAAGTCGAATTGTACTTTGACATGGACAAAAATACTTAACAGCATTTCTATTGCTTTAAGTTGTTGAGTTGGCCATACGAAACATGACGTTGAAACATCAGTTTCGCGCGTTAAAATAACAGGCTGTTTATCTCAGATGGAAGATTTGAATTCAAAAGATACAGGTATTAAAAAATCCTGCATATGGTCAGGAGTAAATTTTTTAAAAAAATAACGAATTTTAATAAATATTTTTATTTATTTACTTAATTACTTTGAACATTTTTTTGTTTTGCAAAAAAAGGGGTATGTTATATAGGAGGAAATATTTGATAAAAATTACAGACTGGTATCTGCATTGCTTTTTTTAAAACCTCAGCCGTTTCGAAAAAAAAGGCGTCAAAAAGGGCCTATCAGTACTTTTATATCCGTCCGAATTCTAGGATCGAATAAAAATCCTATTCTAAATTCTGCAATTCCAAGTGGTTTTCATATGTTCATTATTCAAAAATAATGCTGAAAATTAAATTTCAAGATATATAAACGTACATTTTTTTCCCCGAATTACATACTCTCCCAACTGAGAAGTCGGGCACCGTTATGCTCGGAAATGCTACTTTTTAAAGATTTTAAAGAGCAAATTGTCATACAATAGCGATTTTTTTTTAAAATATGCTAAAAAAATAGCACTTTTCAACAATATGCATGGTCTGACCTTAATTCGGATTTTTAGTATAAAATTTGTTTTACCAAATTTGGTTTTCACTAGTTTTTTCTGTATAAGGACCGTATGAAGAAATCATTTGAAATTCTATAACAACAGTTTTAGAATATGATCTTTATTTACTCCGTGCATTCGGACAGATACAGAAGTACTTCTACGCATTTTTCCAATGCCCTTTTTTTCCGAAAAAGTTAAATGTTTTTAAAAAAATAATACGGATGACGTTCTGAAATTGTCTCCAGATATTCCTTCTTGAATAACATGACTTTAGCAGTGGAATCGTAAAGATTTCGCTCAAATTAAACAAAAGTAAAATATATATAAATACATTTCAAAATTTGAATTTTTTTTATTTTATTTAAGTCCTGGCCTAATTAAGTTATCTTAACTTTCGAAGGTTCATTTTATAAGTTTTTTTCAGTACCTATAATATTTTAATTTAAACCTTTCCTCTCAGATTAATAGCCTTTTATTTAAACACGAAAAACTGATGTTTCAACTTTCCTTATCCCCCCCCCCCCCCCCCTTCCCTATCCAGCCGGATATCCGGGTGCGTTCTATAGTGGCATCGGTGGTGTAGTCGCAAAATTCGCCGTGCCGGAACGCTTTAAACATGGCTCACAAAAATTGCGCTGTTTTAATGACGTTTTCACAATTTTTTCTCATTTATTTCTTTTGGGGAAAAAGCAGTGCCGGAACGCCGTTCCGGTTCCACTATACCCCCTGAGTGGCATGCTTTTAATAGCCAAGCCAACAACTTAAAACAATAAAAATGTTGTGTATTTCTTCCACATTTTGATATATTTGATGACAATTCGAGTGGATTAAATACCTTCTGGAATTTATAGTCAGTTGCTTACCCTTGTTATCTTGTTATCTTGGTTACCCATGTACCATCTGATGATGTGGTGGCTCACTTCTTGCCAAGTATATTTAGTTTTATAAACGTCGTCTAACTAAATTAAGCAATAACTATAAAAATAAATCATTTTTAAAAAATTAAAATTTTTTTGTTTATTACATCCTTTTTATTTAATACATTCTATTGCATATTTTTATTTAATACATTCTATTGCATATTTTTATTTAATACATTGTATTGCATATTTTTATTTAATACATTGTATTGCATATTTTTATTTAATACATTCTATTGCATATTTTTATTTAATACATTCTATTATTATTCTTTTTTTGTTTTCATTATTTTTTTCGATTTCGAATTCTAATAAACAAGGTTCTGAATTTCTACACGATCGTCTTAGCAGGATTCTATCGTGTAATGAAAAACAAAATATCCATTTCTCTGTGCCTTTTTACATTCCCTATATTACATTCAGAATGCAGCTACTTCAGACTCTTAAAACCTATTCATATATCCCACAAAACAATGGCATGAAAGAAGAAAATAAGAGCATCCCCAAATATATATATAGATTTTAGCCACACACTCCTGTAATAAAACAGAAAAAGAGGATAAAAGGTGAAAATTTATAAAAGAAAAAGCCTCTGTGAAACAAACACACGTCGTCCGGTTATGGCGGGCGCTAAAATTTTATTTAAGTTGAAACGAAGAACGTTTATGAAATTCCATGTTTCGCTGCCTGAGAATATTTTTGGAAACTCTTTTCAATTGTTTTCAGCGTTCACCTGAAATATATTGACAAATCTAAAATGGACAATTTTTTAATAATATTTTTGCTAAATATTTTGAAATATTTAGTCAAATTTTAAATACTTCAATAGAACCTATTTATTAAGTCCATCATGTGAAATATTTCTCCTAAATTTGCTTTAATTTCACACATTCAATTTGATGAAACCTTTAGGAACTTGTAATTTTTATCACGTGATATTCGTTTACATTTTAATCACTAAGCAGAGCCAGTATCAGATGGTAAGGCATCTAGATAAAATTAACAAGGAGTGGTGCCAGTGGGGGCACCGGGTACTGGTCACATAATGCTGTACCCCCACGTCGGGGCAAATTTTTGTACCTCGTTCACGCAACGGACTATTCAACTAGTAGATAAATAAAGATCTGGCGAAAATTTAAGAGTCATCATAACGCCCCTTCCCTTGTACAGCAGGTCGTCCCCACCCACCCCTCTCGTCAGCCGGATTCTAACGCCAGTCCTGAGATTAACATCTGTATTTTGTCAGATGGTTTTCCTCAACCAATCATACAAGATCTTCTTCGCCATCGGGACTATTTTAGAGTAGAGATTGAAGCAGAAATATGTTAATGGAGTAATTTAATGTTCATGGGATTATACTGATTTTATTTTGGAATCCATTGCAAATCTTCGAGGAAAAAGAACGCGATGTCACATAACAGTGTAAAGCAACGCACAATAACTGGCATGAACCTTTACAATTACCATGTGACTGTGGCGCCATAGATTTTAAGAGATTCTGCGAGTTGCATTGATGATGACCACTATTGGATATCGAAAAAGAAATGAGAAGATTTTCTTGCCAATAGTCATTAAGCTCCAGTAAATCTAGAAATTACAGAGGTGCACTTGTGGCCTGTTAGTAAATAAACTCTTTCAGAGTGCATTGCTTTTGGCGGAAAACAGACCTCAGAAGTACAAAATTTATAGTGCAATTCTATTTGAAATGTTGGTCAAAAATATGCCATCGAATGATGGTAAATAATAGGTACTCCAGACTTCAAAAAGTTGGAACTTAATTTTTAAGTGTCTGGAAGTGCCACTCTTTTCGTTGCATTACAGATATTAGGTAATTTGCAAATGCGGCTAAAAATAATATACAGGGTGCCCAACTAAAGTCCCTTACCACCCTTTTAATGGCTGCAGCTATCTTCATAAGAATGGTGTCTAGGTATGGTGACGTGACTATGCGCTACTGGATGAAACCACTTACAGCGCCACCTGGTGCAAAACTGTGGAGTTAGCATTCTTATTGCTAAAACGGTACGAGATAGAGGAAAAAAGTGAATTACAAAGTTGTAGAGCATCATCGATTTAGTACAAAAAGATACCTTGTGGACGTAAATGCTTAGAAAAGAATGCTTAAAACACGTATTTGTTTGTTCGCGATTTCCTACACTGGCACGTGACAAAACATTCTTAGAAAGAAAAAACAACTAGTTATCACAAGATACCTTTATTTTCGATTTTCAAACTTCTCTCCTCAGCTACAATGCACATCTGGACCCTTGCTTGAACTTCACGTAGCACACGGTGTAGCATAGCGGGTGTCACGTTGGCACAAGTATCGGTAATCCGTGGCGGAGGGGTCGCATACACCTGCTGTTTGAGGTATCTCCATAGGAAAAAGTCCATTGGAGTCAGATCAGGTGAAAGTGGAGGTCACTCTTGGAAACAACCATACCCGATTATTTGTTCCCCGAATTCCTCCACCAGGTACTGCTTCACTGGTGATGTTTTGTGCGCAGGCGCATCGTCATGTTGGAGCCATACGTTCCGGAGCTTAAAACAAACAAATGTGCATTTTAAGCGTTCTGTTTTTAACATTCATGACCATAAGGTGTATTTTTGTACTAAATCGATGATGCTCTACAACTTTGTAATTCAGTTTCTTCCTCTATCTCGTAGTGTTTTAGAGATAATAACGCTATCTCCACCGTTTCTCACTAGGTGGCGCTGTAAGTGGTTTCATCCAGTAGCGCATAGTCACCTTACCATGCCTAAACACCATTCTTATGAAGATATCTGCAACCATTCGGTAGTTAAAAGGATAGTAAGGGACTTTAGTGGGCACCCTATATATACCACTGTATGGAGAACCACACAACCACTACTGAAAGGTACACAAACAACCAGTGTACGGAAATTGCACCACATATCCCATTTTCACACACTTTTCATTAACTTGACTTACTTCATATTTGTAAGGATAGAATTTCTAAATTAGTTTTTCATTCCTTACCTGATGTGCTAAAGTTTTGAAATTTTTTACACTTGTGTATTCTTATTGAAAATACACTATTTTAATGTATTCAGAACTAAATTATTTATTAGTTAATCTATTAGTTTATATAAATCCTGATTCCGTACGCCTGGCGCCACCTCGTAGTGAATTTTCAAATAACATAATATACATATATTTATTATACCCGGTACATAATATTTATAACAATTAATTACAAATTAAAGACTGAAAAGTAAAAAATAAATAAAATTTTCTACTTTTAAAAACATACATTTATTATTGTACTAAAAACTGCTTTTATTAAATGTATTTTTTATTTTTAAAAATTCCAAATTCTACGAAATCATAAGTAGGACGACTTGGAAATTGACTGAAAAGTAATGATGCATCGTCATATGACAAGGTTGCTCAAAGACGAAAGAATTCCTATTTATTTTTGACTTAAAATAAATCTACGGCATGATCATGGCCTTCATCCCAACCGCAAATAACTATCAATTTCTGGTATTATAAAAGAACAGCAACATCTTTTCTCAAATTCACGCGATTTGTAGGTATTATTTGCAATAGACGAAACCTGAATCTTTCTCAAACAACAATAAAAAATATCCTCGTAATTCCAAAAACATCTTCCTTTAGGCTGCGCAATCTGTCAAAGAGAACCCGATCAGTGTCGTTTATTCCTACTGTCGATTTTTTCGTTGTGTCTCTAAAATATATTTTCTTGGATGACAGGCCATAAATAATGCCGATATCACAAAGGTACAGGATCTCCCCTACAGCTAAGATTCAATTTGAAGGTAAAAAAAGCTATATCTTCTTGACACCGTACAGAAAAGTTTATTCGCGAATACGTTTCGCAAGTTTGATTTCTAAGTTCACTTTTGGCATTTATTATTTTTTCCCCTATGAAAAACTTTATTCGTCTCCCCAAAGATCAGAACCCGAATTAAATTCGTATTTTAAAACACCAAACCTTGCGGGCTGTAGAGATGCTGATGTTGCAATTCGTATCCTTTAGTGTGCGGGCTTCTACAACAGCTGTACCACTGGCTCATTAGGATTTCATTCACCGTGCCGAATCCTTGGGAAGCTTCTACCACCCTGTTCATTGTTTTACTCCCCTGTACTTTTGTATCACCCTGTAAAATGAGTAGATTTGTTGATAACTAGCTTTTATTACCCAGCTTCACCCGTAATAGATTCAAACTCATTCTTTATTCATTACAATTAATTTTATTAATCCTGTTGTTACAAATTTATTTCAAGGCTAAACTTTTTTACGATATTTTAGCCACTTGCGGAGATGGCGAATAATGTTGATGGATCCTTCGCAGAAAAATTTGTCATAATCCTTTCCCTTACTTAAATATATCGAGAAATAATTATTTTTAGGAGTTGAAAATAGCACAGTTGACTTAGAAATGGACTCCAAAATAAGGTGCAAATTTCATGTTGCTTCTGTTCACCGTTTTGGAGGACTTCTGGTGACACACAGACACATGTATTTTCTGTTTTATATTTTAGATGAGGGACGATAAAAATACGTAGCCCAACAGGTGGTTGAAAGGGAAAACAGAACTTATATTTCATGTCGTTACCGTCGGGAGAGTTCTTAGGACAGATAAACATAGGCATAAGTATTTTCTGTTTCATATTATAGATGACGAAAAGCAGGGCTATGTGATCCAATGAATATTTGAAAGGAAAGATATAACTTATTTTTCTTGAAACAGGGCAAAGAACTTTCCCATTTCTACAGCAAAATCCTTGTTATAAGAGGTATCTTTAGATTTCGTCCACTTGACATCTAAAGATTAAGCACATCTTGGGTGTTTTAAACACAGAACATTTTCTGTAACTCCTATCAATGAATTCATCAGAAGCTACTATATGAAGTTGAAATAATGTCACAGAAACCTATTAAATCCAAGATACGATATCTATTAATATCGTCATTATCGCTGAAAATCTCAAATTTAATTTTTTTTCCTTTATGATTCAATTATTAGTCGTTTTTTTCATATCGGAAGAGCAAAATCAAGTTTAACGTGCTGACTGAAGATTTCAAATAAAAGTTAGGTCTCAACAATAAGAAATGACACAAAAAATACATACACTGTGCTGCATTTTGCTTTGATACTAGAATTTCAATGATAACCTAGTGTCAATAAAAATAAATATCGTGTTCATGACAAGAAGACCACGAATTTGTGTTTCGGCATGTATGTGAAACTGTTGTCAGCGTTCAATTTAATTGGTGGTTCAAATGTGTACAAATTGGTGCGATGTGAAATTTAAAAAAAAGCTTCAATCTAATGTTGCCTTCATCCTCAAACCGTGGTTAAAATGGCGAAATAATCCCCAAAATAGCCTATGGTATGGCCTCAAATGAAAGGTTAATTTAAAATACTATTAAACAGCAAATGGAATGTTTTTTAAAAATATTTTTTTCATTTTTACTGAGCTTTCAGAATTTTTTTACTTTTTTTTATTTTTGATGGTCATGATAATCCTTATTTTTTCAAACATAAATTAACATAAAAAAAGTTTTAGATCTTTTATTACAATTAGACATATAAATTATATGAATAATTAAATTGTATTATTAAAAATTAAGCCTAATTTAACTTTGTTTACAAAAATTTGTGTTGTTGAATCATCTATATCAGCGTTTGGCGGTTGGTATACCTTCAAAAGTTAATATTCCAACACACAATATTACTAAATATCTGATTTTTAAAATTTTCTTACCAATAATTACTGCAATGCAATATATTCAACAGAAATTCAAAAGTACATACCAGGTTTATGATTAAAAATGAAAATATTGTACGTCTTTTCTCCACTTATTTATTTTCGTTTCATTTATGTTCATTTGAATCGATATCTTTTCATTGTTCAACTAAAAAATATAAAATTATGTAAAATCGAAATATTGATCATACATGAAATAGACACGGTGCATGATCCAGACACTTTTATCACTCAGATCCAAGGTGTGGCCAAGAATTCATGACTAAATATTTTTGTTGTAAGACTTTATTGATTTTTTGGCATTGGTATGCGAAATAATTTCAGACCTTCACATAGACGCTGGACAGTGCATTCATTAAACTTATCCCGTCAAGATTGAATACCGCAATATTTTAATGTATTTTACTCCATGTCATTTTGATGTATTTTACTGCTTATATAAAAGAACTTGATGAAGAAGAAAATTGGTCGAAGTTTTGAAAGTAAAATTTATTGGTCTTGTATCGGGCTTTGAGTCTCAACGTCACAATATTACGACGAACTGGTAAAGTATGAAAACTTCATTTTAATTACTGGGAGATCTGTAAGACAGAGGCCACAAAAAGAGTTATATATTGTCAGTTGAGTGTCAAACGATAGAGATGTGAAAAAAATGAATTTTATGAGATCCTGAAACTGAAGACTCTTTTCTTCAGTTTGGATAATCTTATAGAAATCATCATAGGATTTGGAAGTAAAAAAAATTTAAAGGATATATAGCAAACAAATAAAATTAACTCTCTTCGGGTTACCTTTACCTTTGTACAGCTTTGGCATTTTTCTTTTCGATAAGGTTTTTTTATATATACTTAACATCTCTTTTCACTTTCAAGCGCATTCTTTCCAACAAAAACCTTGCTTAACCCTTTGCGGACAGGTACGAAGTATAAAGTACGCCAGTGGTTATGTACCACAAACTGAATATAGACTATCGAAGGTGAAGAGCTCGCCACCTCTCTAACCTCGTATCAACATTCCTCCTACTAGCTCTGATGGGTTTCCACTGTCAATGAATCAGTTAGTTCTGTCTGATCGCGCTTGAAAGTGCATTAAACGCTTTCCATAACCCAGCCCGGCTTACACGAAACGGCGGGAAATTATCCCTACAGAGCAATATTCGGCTGTTTTGGAAGAATTAAGCAAGAAAATAGCAACAGAGAATGAATCTTGTGCATTATATCTCAATGGAGAAGTGACCGAGTACAGAGACCAAGAAACTGATTCTGAGACTGAGCTGGAGGACAATCCATTTCATGAAGAATATAACAACTCACACTCGAACAAAAATGTATGTATCATCCATCCATTCAACCTTTAATCCTATTATACCATAAAAAATAAAGTTGTGCATAGTTAAATAAGCGTAGAGTTGGAAAAAACGGGATGGCGTATAAAGTGAGCCAACCTGGTCTGAGTGTTCTAAAAAGTCACCTGTCCGCAAAGGGTTAAGCACTTTTTCAGTTTTTTAGGATTAACATTCCGTATTTGTGTTGGTATTGCACTAATATGTACAAAGATCGCACAAAATATATAGCAAAATAAAATTCATTTCAAATTTTACCTCGAAATATCATAAGATACCCACTATGCATTAATAGCAAATCTGAAAAAGAATGGTCCAACGAGAAACTCCAATTTTTGAAAGATGCATTTAGATGCTTATACTTTGAAATATAATTTCGATTATTCTCTGTATATTTGATGTTCTGAGAAATGCCATTTCCCTCGCATTTACTCTTATATTTTAATCCTTAAATGTCCTGTGTTGCCTTTAAGCAACATACCCAATTTTATCTTCTAAAATATTGAGAATATGACTGAAGCTCTATTGTCTGTTGTTGTCAATAGGATACTGAAAATGTTATTAAATCAACATATAGATGGCAGTCTGAGTGCTCATGAAAAATAAAAATAAATTGACGTTTTACACTTGTGTTTGCAAATTTTGCTTTGTTTGTAGGGCTGAGAATGCCATATTTTATTCTACAATGTTGAAGGAAATTCCTTACCTTATTATTAGTTCATAAAATTCATCCGTGTTTAATATTATGGAATTTTATCGATAAATTTTTTTTCTCAACTAAATCCCAGTGTTGCTGATTAGTAACAAACTGTTTTTAGCCGTAAACCATCCTTAAAACAAAATATTATTTTTTAAGTATTTTTCTCATATAGGAAATGAAAGTTAAAAAAAAACACATTTTAAAATTAATTTTTAAAAAATAGGGCATTTAAGAGTAACTTAAGTTATCGAAGAAAGATTAAGAAAAATCGAGGAACCTCATACGAACTTTACATTTACTCGTTCGGTATTTATCTCATTTTAAATTTGAAATAGCTACTAATATTTTAGAGTTCCCATAGTTCCCACATCTCATTTATGTATTATAAAATTATTAGCTTGACGCCACATTCGCGTTACATACTTCACTGCGCAATTCATTTCATATCTAAGTGCACGTTGGCTTACGCTGATCTGCGGTACTGCTAAGAATGGCGGTTATTGCGAAAGTAACCGGTTTTCGGGTATTCGGGTTTTTTCACTTCTGGTTTAACCTGGCTGTTATAACCGCTCAAAATAACCGGTTTTTGTAATAACCGGTTTTCGGGTTTTTATTATAAAAATCAAACACCGTTTGTAGAAAAAAAATTTATTAATATTGTTTTTACAGGAAATCAATCCATTGGTCAGCAATATTTATCTGTTCATAAAGTCTCTTTCAGTAATACGCCAACCAAGAGACACCTCGAGGAAGCGGTTGTCGTTGATTGGCCTAAGGTAATGAAATACAAAGATTCATAACTTGGTAAATTTCAGTCTAATCGAACTTAAAATCGAGCCTATATTCTAATCAGATTTTTTTACCCGGTTCTTGAATTTTAAAAAAATAACCGGTTATAACCAAGACAAAAATAACAGAAAAAAACCGGTTAACCGAAACAAAAAAAAAAACTGTTTTCGGTTAAAACCGGTAGGTTTTTCCCATCCGTAGGTACCGCGATGGCCTCGTGGCAGAGTCACGGCTTCAAGCGTAAGGATCGTGTGTTCGAGACTGAATTCCACATAATATCCGTCTTATGTAGGGAGCTGATGTACATTAAATTTGCCGAAGATTAAATGACCTCCCGTTATTATGAGATGGAAGTTTGGAGAGAGGGGCGTCTTCCTCGTCGTCTTACGTAGGTTCAAATGTACGAGGGTCCATCTCAAAATAGCCCTCGTGCAGCTTCAAAACGGGATGTTAATATAACTTAACTAAACTAAATAAGGTATCTTGTATCTTCTTTTAAGTTTGAATAGATACTTATGTTTTTGAAAACTGATAGTACTACTGATCGAAAATCCCTTTCATGAATGATAGAATGAAGTATTTCACATGGTGCCCCCTTCGCATGACGTACACCACTACGAATGCCGTCTAACATCTAACTTGCTTAGTTGTGTTACGCTCAATTGTGACGTCATGTCCTTTTTCAGTCCTGAAACATTCACAATAGATTCCAAAATTTAATCGATGCGTCCCACTTGATATGTGCATATCACGTGAGCATTGCTTGACTCCATTAAATTTCTTTATCTGTGCATATAATGCTACGTAGCCATTTAGTTGGACTGTAGTGTCGGTATTTGCTAATTTTATTTCAAAGCAATTTTCATCACTAGTAGTCGAAAAATCTGGTATTAGTAAATTTGTCGGCCATTTCAAATTAATAAAATATGCTACATATCATACCTTAATAAGGAACACCAACTACCTCACGGACGCGGTGACCTAGTGGTAAGGTCTCGGCTTGGCGCCGGAGGGTTCCAGGTTCGAGATCCGATTCCACTGAAAATCCGCCGTGTATGGGGCCTGTTGCACGTTAAATCATACGTAGTGGCCAAACGTCCAAACGTTGGTGCGATGAGGAAGTTTAGAGAGGGGGTGCCAGCTCAGGTGTCGTCCTCGTCATCTGACCGCGGTTCAAAATTACGAAATCCGTCGCAAAATACCCCTCGTGTTGCTTCAGAACGAGACGTAACTAAACTAAACCAACTACCTCAATTTTCCAAGTTTTACAAACGGAAGAAGAAATTGAATTTTTCGCAACCATAAACGAATATAGCGGATTTTTTCACATATGGTATGAACATGAGACAAGCATGATGCACCAATGTGAAAAAAATCCGCCATATTCATTACTAGTTTCGAAAAATTCAGTTTTGTATTTTTCTTGTAACACTTGGAAAATTGAGATACATGGCTTTGCTTGATAAGCGACAATTTGTTACCAATTATTCGATTTTAACGAATCAAGTCATACAAGAATATATCGTCGCTTAACAAGCAACATCATCTATCTCATTTTTTGAAATTTCAAAGAAGAAGAAAATGCTCAATTTTTCGCAGCCAGTAACGAATATTTCTGAATTTTTTTTAACATCTGATATAAACATAAGACCGAATGTCTCTACTAGGTGTAAAAAAAATTAGAAATATTCGCTATTGGTTGCGAAAAAATGAATATTTTTTTCCTCTTTGAAATTTCAAAAAATTGAGATAGGTTGTGTTGCTTGTTAGGCGACGATATTCGAGAATTCCTCGTTTAATCTCAAATAGATGTCTTAATGAGGATTATTTATGAAGCCAAATAGCTAAAATCAAAATAAATCTAGCCATCGCCAAACTGGACGGAAGACAATGATATTTTTATATTAAGTACCACAAGGAAAAGTAAACCTTCTACTTAGATTGCGTTAGACATGAAAAGCTTTGGAGGATTTAAAGCTTTTAAATATTAGATCTATTCAAGGGCTAGTTTACCGTGTTTGTGGGAAGGAATGGGCCGCAATTTAAAAGTTGTCTCGTACCACCTTTCGAGGAATTAGAAAGAATGCAAGCGCCATACGCTGGAAGACCTTTCTAACCATCCATGATTTTTTTCAAAATATTGATTCCAAATAAAATGGAATGAGATTTATTCTCTTTTTCGGTTGCTTTACATAATGCAAGGGTGAATTTTCTAGGTATGACTTGCAAACTGAAAATAAGACTCGCTTGTTTTCATCGATGAAGTGCGTCTAGCCTAGAAAAAAATCTGGGAAACTGTTTTACGCAGTCAAACGAATGTCTTTACGACTCTCCAAAGACATTACTACAGACATCCTGATGTTTTTCTGTTCTTTTGGATGTTCAGATCATAGTTCAAGTATCTTTCTCTCCCTTTAAAAGAAAGTACGCTATTTGTCATAGTACAGCCCTGGGCAAAATCTCCAAGAACCAAGAGAATTTCAATTTTTCAGTTAGAATTTGTTGGCGAACTCCCAAACAAAGAACTGTATTTTTAACCAACCCATACTGGTCAAAATGGTGTATCAGAATGCAAAACAGAGAAATCCCTATAGGGGAATAGGACTGGAGTTTCTGATTTAGCTCTGAAAAGAATCTTTTTCATGAGATATTTCTCCTAGATTTTTTCCCTTTTCTTTTAGATGAAAGAAGTTAAACACGGAATAAACTGAGATTATGAACGCAAAGCAATTCATTTAACGGAAGGAAACAGTGTCAAATATTATTTTAACACTGATTCTCTTGTATTGGTTATAAATGTTGAACTGCCAACTGAATTTTGTGTGATCATTTGATTACATCAGAAACTTATTAATCCATAAATATCAAATTTAGATTTTAAGTAATAAAGCCTTGAAATTCAAAATTGGTGAAATTTCAGACAATATTTTTTCTGATCTTGGGCGAAAATGTGTTGTCTCTTACGTTGTTTAAATAGCTTTTCCTATTCATATGGATACATACCAAAATAATTTGAGACCGATTTATGTCTTTTAAATAGAAAACTGGAGAAAATCCCCGAGTAAAAAAATCTTATAAAAATTCTCTATAATCCTCTGATTGTTGGCTTTTAAAATTACTCCTAGTTAAATTTTTTAAATACGTTTTTAAAAGTAGCTGCTAAGAAAAGAATTTAAAAGTTAAACACATTGCGATATATCCAAAGAATGGTTTTGATTCATTTAATTGGTTGGGTTATCATCCCATTTTGAAGCTATACGAGAGCTGCTTTATTCGTGATTTGTCGCTTATGTCAGTTAAGTTTACTGTGAAGCAAGTGATACTTGAGACATTTATAATTCTTGTTATAATCTTGATTCCTCAATAAAATTTCTCTTTAAAGTTTTTTTCCTATCTCTGTTTTTTAAAAAAATTGATATCGTCGTTGAGAGGTAAAATATATCCATATCGGTATCACAGAGTTAAAACCAGTTTTAAGTTCCTTGTCCATATGTTTTTTTTTTAACATTTGAAGTCAAAAAATTTTTTAACTTACCGATAAGGTAAAGTACTCCTAATATTCATTTTCCACTATTTACTATTAAAATATTGATATAATGATTTCTCTAAATTCAGGTTGCACCCCCCTTCCCATTTAAGAGACTGTCAGGCACCTAAAAATGTCATGTTATCCTAATTCATTTTATGTAAAATAAAGAGTAATAAAAGTTAGGTTCTAGAATTAAAATCCTCTGAACAGAGACCATCTGAATAGCGATTTAAAAGTCGGAACAGTTGGAGGGTTTTAATTTATAATAAATAACGATTTCGTCATCATCACTTCTATGCCACGATTATTATAAAGAGTTTTATTTTTGACATGATATCTCCATTCTATGAATTTCTTCAATAACAGCTTGGCTTCTGTGAAAAAAATATTTTATATTGCTTACTTTCAGCTGAGAGATTTTAATAAATATGGCATGTATGATGTTAGGCATTTATAAAGTTCTGCCTCAAAATTAATGCTTAGTTAGTGGAGGAATCTTCACTTAAAATATATACTCCAGCTACGTATAGGTCTTTCTTTAATCATTTTAGAGTAATCTTCTTAAATGTATTTATCTTTTATTCAAGAATTCTTCCATTTTAATTGTCTTGTGCTTTTAGAGGGGATGGCGGCATTTTTTAGCGGATTTCGTTTGTCGTTAGCAGAAAAAAGCACAAATTAATATCATGAGCGAGCTTCCCTCCCTGACGAGCGGCTCGCTATGATATTTTTCAATTTTATTTTGGTTTTTATCTATTTTTTGCCATTGTGTCTTAATTGTTTTTGAGTTTTTGTCTTGTGTTTCTAAGTTTGTTTTGACATATATATTCTCTCAAAATCTCTTATTAAGCTCTGTTTTCTTCGGAGATTTCTCCAATCCTTGAACAGTGTTACAGTGAATTCATGCTCTTGAATGCCGTGTTGTGCGAGTTTTATCCTCAATTTTCGATCCATGTTATAGAAATACCGTTTTATATAGGTCATTTGTAAGGTATGAATCCATAGCAAATTTCAAATAAAAAGCATAAATACGTACTTTTACAGTAAGTGATATTCTAAGTTTAAAAGCTGATAAATATAAAAAATTAGGTTCATCGCTGCTTTAATTTTAAAAGCTGTTTCTAAGAAAGCTGCAAAAAATGCTTGTCTGGAAAAAGTAAGGAAATTGAAAACACTGCTGAAGAAGATTTAAACCAACGCTTTCTGCGATGCTTTTTTCTTCAGTTTTTTAATGGAACTTTAAAACGAAATCCCGAACACAGAATCTTTTTACTCTTCCGATCTGGCTTATCGCCAAATAGGTCCGTTAATGTGCTCAATGTCGCTTTAAAATTCATCTCTTGTAGTGTTAATGCGAATACCTGATAATATTTCTACTTTCCCGTTTAATTACCGGGTTCTGAACTTCGCTTACGTGTTGATTGTGACCCGTCTATTACGCATGGTTGGAAGAAGGCAAAAAGGAACGAAGGTGATAAATATAAAAATATATTTCAACCAATCTATCAAAATAAAAGACTAAATTATGCCCGAGAACATAAAATAATGATGATAAAGTCCATTGTTTCAAAACATAAATTTAAGATAATATTGGACATATTTTATAGAAGAATGGCTGTAGAAAAAGAACAGTTATTCTATATTTAAAAACAATAAATATCCCAGAAAAAATGACGATTAATCATTATTTTCTCAAAACATATTTTATCACTAATATGAATCGATGATATGTAACTATGGAGCGTCATGCAAATTTTATCTGTAGACACCATTAGAATATATGTGTCTGATGCAATGATATTCCAACTTTAGCATTAGTGCTTTACTCGTTTCACCCTTCCAATAGAGTTTTAGATTTTACAATATGAATAGTAAATACTATAAATAATAATATAAACTATTAGTAAATGCATATAAATAATAATACTATCTATGTGTAATTACCTATTATGAAAGATGGCGTTTTATTTTCATATTCGAAGAATCCCTTCTTATTTTGGGGACAATAAATCCCTAAAGAAGCATGTTAATTTTTCAAATTTTTTCTCATTTTAATTGTTATAAAGAAAATTTTGATAGTATTATGTTCTAACATTCAAATTAGAGTAACATTATAAGAAAAATTTATTTTAAACTGATTCTTTTGTTGAAATTTAAATTTAAAACAACTTTTTCCCTAATACTTTTTCAAATACAAATAATTTAGCTTCAATTTTTTTTTTTACTTTTACCGAAATACAAGGGCGGTCCGATAATAAAGGTACAGGCGAAATTACACTGAAAATTATAATACAAGAAAATATTTAAAACATTTCACAAAACCTACATACTTTTGTTTACTTCTCGAGATAATCTTCGTAAACGTTGAGACATTTATCCAGCGTGACACTCGTTTGAACATGCAGATTCATTACTTAACGTAGCGTAAAAACCATTCATTTTTATTGTTCCTTTTTCCTTTCCAACAACTAATTTATTCCTCCAATGATTTAAAAAATGGTATAATAAAACAACGCGTGTGTGTGGCCCTATACTATATTTTACGTGATCCATTCGAATGAAAGAGTTGGAACAACCGATCGCTTCCAATTCCATACATTTTAAATGAATTTGGAAGTGCGGAGACATACGAGATCCTATTCATACGATTTACAAGATCCAATACTCTTATTTCAAAAGTAATCACGTCCAGGGTAATTCCATACATTCTTAGGTCAGATTTCACGGTGATTTATCAACAGCTGATTGCTTTCTAGGATGCTTTCGAACGGCTTAGGTTAATTGAAAACACGCACGTGGTACATCGTTCTCTAATGTACTTTAGGGGAAGAATTTGACTTCCAGAAATTCGAAGCGATTGCCTCGCTCGGTGCATTTTAAATTATTCCTTGACATTAAAATTCAGCTATTTTTATCATTTATTACTAGTTGGTTTGTAACTTTTGCTTTGGTGGGGATTAGCTTTGTAAAATGCATTCGGTTAATATTTTCTCTTTATCCCAAGTAATGTTGATAAAAATAAATTCTCGGTTCATACAAGTCTCATCGAATTGTTGAATAGAAATGGGACGTTTCTTTAAAGTATATTGACAGGTTATTTAATTATCTTAACTAATGGTATAATATTTGCAATCTGGAATAAATCATTTCTTAAGTTTAAGCGAAATACTTTTGCATCAGTAAAAGATTAAATGTTTGTTAATGCATAAACTGTTGCATAAATAGAATTTGATTTACCTGAGAAACGTTTCTGCATTCCATTATGCCTGTAAGGCTGTATTGGCCTTATAGTCTTGACTTCGGGGCCGGATGATCACAGGATCGAGACTCGATTCCACCGAAGATCCGCTTCTCATTTAACGAAAGACTTGGTGAATGTAAAATCTGTGATCAGGTAGAATCTCGACTTCGGGGTCGTATGATCACAGGATCGAGACTCCATTCCACCGAAGATCCGCTGTATGTTTAAAGAAAGGCCTGGTAAAGGTTAAATCTATGGCCCAGTCTCGACTTCGGGGTCGGATGATCACAAGATCAAGACTCGATTCCACCGAAGATCCTCTATCTGTTTAACTATGTCCATTCAACCGATGAGATAACTCTAATAGTTATGGGTATCGGAGGTACGAGGTGGCGTTCTGTCTGTTTAACGAAAGGCCGGATGAACGTTAAATCTGTCGAAGTCAATCCTCCTCGCTTTGATATCGGGAGTCGCTCGGGAGTTTGAATACTTAAGTGCTCTCTCATGTGTTGTTCTCGTCATTTGGCCAGGCTTCAAAATTGCCACCGCTGTCCCGAAACAATTTCGTGTAGTTTCAAAATGAAATGATAATTGAGTTAAACTAAATCCATTTTGTCTGTTTCCTAAACCCTGCATTAAACATTACATGAATGAAGCATTTATTGAACAGTAAATGCAATGCCCAAGTAAGAAAGAGTGAATGGAACATATTTTAATGATAAATGTTAAAGTGCCTGTTTTCCGCCATCTTTGTAGAATTTGCCTCGATATTATGAGTTTGCATGCAAAATATATATTTATATTCCAATAAAGTATGGATTCTCAAAGCGTGTATACACCACCGAGCTGAATAGTTTGCGAACCGCTGGTGAGTAGCTGGTTTACGGGTTTTTTTGCTCGACGCGAGTGGTCCGCGAACCCCTCAAGGTGAACCAAATGCTGCCGGTTTTTCGGCGAACACAAAGGTATTTGCAGTTCGCGTTTGAACATGTTCAAGTGTAATTCGTCGTTCCACTCGAACCTGCAAGGTCAAATCTGCAAACCAAGGCGTATTTCAAAATGTTTTCAAGGACTCCCCCCTTCCATTGGTGACTGACAACGATGATTAATGGTTCGAAGTGGATTAGTTCCTTTCCCAATGTTCGAGGTTTGTTTGTCTGGAAAATAATTTCTTCGAATGGCTCGCGAGCGGTTCACGAACCGTTTGGCTCGCAAGTGCATATGCATCTTTAAGTTATGGTTCCCGACCCCAAGTCGCATGCAAGAACTCAACCATTGTTAAAACAGTGACAGCGAGTTCTTCGATATTATATAACAACGAACGACGAATATTAACAAGCAAAATGAATTCAAAAACCATCTTTATTTGAGACACATACTTTAAAAAAATGTCTTTATAATCATTTTCCTTTTCTTGGTTTGCTTTCGTATACGTAGTACACGCAAGCATACAACATAGGGACACGCAAAATATTTGTTCATAAAATGGGGTTGCGAAATATTTTGCAGCCGAAATGGGATTGTAAATGTAAAAAGTTTAAAACTCTTTGCAATGAAACGTACGTTTTAGCCATGCAATTAGTTTTAATTGCCTGAAAAACCTTGAGCAAACCAAATATTTTAAAAATGCAGGTTTGTTTGAAACGAAACGAATGCTTTAAAATTCATACTAAATCAAAATTGTGGAATGAGTCAAGATAGAAAACAAAAACAACCCTCCAATCGATTGGAGCGAAGCATTCATTCAGGCCCTAGACTAAAGAATGGAAACAACATTATGACATGAAGAATTGGATGTTGGAGTTTCCTCGGCGGGAAGAAGGCTGGATCATTATTGAAAGAAAAACGACTTTGTTTAGGATCTAAAGCAGCCTACTCCTGATAAGGAGAAGCCCATTAAGTAAACATGTATTAGTTTGCCTAAAGGGCTGTGCTACTTACATATAGTGGCAAAAGTAATAAGTAAGCTTTCAGCGCTTTTTATAGCACAGACCTGGAAAACAAAATTTATATTATTGTTGTTCGGATGGAAATATTTTCCCAGAAATAATAAGTACAATACCTTTTGATAACAATGTTACTGGAAGGTTGTAAACACTTCACATTGCAATGATGTGGCTTAAGAAAGACAAGTAAGTGGTAAGATATTAAGTGTTATCTTCAATAATAATGCAAAAATGTGGATAAGTAAAGAAATAATTGTCAAATAAATCGTCATGAAAAACTTTTTTCCCGATAAAGAAGTATATAACTTATTGCATAGTTATAGCTTTAAGTATCGGAATATCATTGTTATAAGGGAATAGTTAAAAAATAATAAATGTGTACAATGACGTTTTCTCTTTTTACCACACAATACTTCAATTTTAAAATAGTGGTATTTTTTTATGAAAATGCTGTGTTCAATAATTTCTACCGTCAAAGACGCCTCAAATTGGCAGTCCATAGAAAGCTATCAGATTCGCATCAGCGATGCGTGCTTCTGTGCATTTTATTGCTAGAGAAAGAGCTTTATGACATGAAGGATCTTTCGCTTTAAATATAAAGTTTTGTTAAATTAAAAAATTGTTTGTAAATGTTAAAATCATATTTCTGTTCGAGAATATCATTTATTTCTAAATACAAGGATATTCAAAACAATTGTACGGGTTACAAATGACTATAACTTTCTTGTCAATAACGACAGAAAAAAAAATTTAACACAATACAGGAGGAAGATAAAAATTTCGTTTGGATACATACTAACTGCCCAGTGTGACTTCTCATGGTCACACGGCAAAATTCATGCGATGGTCCATTTCACTCGAGACACTGTAAAGTATATTCGCAGCTATTGATGCGAGTTCGATAGCCAGGAGTGGCGTTAGAATCCGCCCGACTGGGGGGCACGACCTGCATTACAAGGGGAAGGGCGTAATGATGACCCTCTGAAATTTTCACCAGACGTATATTTATATACTGGTATAATAAGCCGTTGCGTGAACGGGGTTCAAAAATTTACCCGATGGGGGGCTGTACCCCTGGACCCCCCACTGGCGCCACCTCTGTCAATAGCCGCTTGCATATTGTACGTATGGTTATATAAATATTCTAAAATTACTTCGTGGGTCTTTATTTCATTGAGATGTGTCGTAGACTCTGTCTTAAAGTCTCCCTTGCGTGCAAAAGAAGGTACGTAAAGAAAACGAATGCTTCATATGGTAGAGAAATGAGCTACGGGATGGATGTTGCCCGTGTGAGCAACAGAACTCAAATAGGGCGATTATTACGTGAGCAAACAAAACTTTAAGCTTTTTCTGTGTTGTGTTCAATTTTTTCTTCTTATCGTTGCTTACAAGGAACTTATAGCCATTTGTCATCTGAGCAACTATTTTGAATAACCTTGTACATTAGAATCATATTAAAGCTTAAAAACCGGGCGAAAAGATACACCACATATCTTTCTCTGTACTCTGTATTTGAGCTTATATTTGAGCTCTGTATCAAGCTTTTAATTTGTGTCTCATTCATTAGTTCAATATTAAATTCTTCCTGAGATTTTTTTTTGTCTAGATTTCATAACTTGCCTAGTCCTATACATAAAATCTGATGTATCTGCATTGTAAGGTGTCAGATTGTTTCATTCATGTCACACATTTTTATTAAATACAAAATTCGTGGGTGAATTCCACACGTGGTGACGAATTCCGCAAAAAATATACAGCACACCATAAGAATAAACATGCTATATGGGATACATAAAATCGGAATCATCGAATAAAATTTGAAAGGAGTGTTTTGAAATATTTTTGACGATATGTGATCTAGCGCAAAGTCCTTGAAACCAGAATGAATGCATTCAATAGTAAGTTAGCAAGAAAAAGACTTCATAATAAGCAAATATGAATTTTGAAAAGCGATTCCTATATTAGAAAGTAAGAAATCATTGTCAACTAAAATAAACGTTATTCCAACATAGCAATAAAGGTGTAGTTTTTTCCAGATACAAACGAGAAAACTGTAAAAACCTCCTTTAAGCAGCGCGATTTTTGTCACCCAAGTCAAGGCGTTCCGGCACTGCTTGTTTTGCGACCACTCCACTGCGCGGCAATGGTTAAAATCACATTTTAGTAGCATATACGAAACAGGACAATGGAACAAATATGAATGGAAAAGGGGGCAGCTGGGATTAGGAACTCTACAAGTATGATTTCTGCTCCTTGCTTTGCGTATTCTATATGCATAAGTCTTAAATCGTGTTATTTCTTTTCTAAGCCAAACGTCCTCACGTTGGTGTAATGTGAAAGTTTGGAATGGACTCAGTCGTATTTGTCATCTGCCCGCCTTCAATAATGCTGGATCCTTCCACAATATCTCTTAGGTTGCTCCAAATATATATAAAGAAATCCACTATGTTAATAAAGAAGCAAACACGAAGGTTATCATGCCTTGTGGTTTTTTGGTCTGATCGCAAGCTGATATGCCGCTTTCTAAGATAAATGTAAAGAATTTCTTCTCAAAGTGTTAGTTTCAATAGTCAAAACCATGTTAAGCCTTTCTAACTACTAAAACGATTTTAGTATTCACTTGGGAATTTTTTTCACAAGAGAAGGTTTGAAGATTTGTTGTTTCAGAACGTGTTTTGTTCAATCTTTCATCGCCTATTTTGACAGAAATGTAATGGAATTGTTGTGGCATCATGCCAGCTGTCACAACCTGAAATGGAAATCAGAGTAAAGTCGCTTTTATTTCTCTACTAGTCTCATTCAAAGCCACCTCATGATCAATGTTTCATCCGTTAATATCGCTTTTATTCTGATTTAATGTGTTATTAATGCGGAATAAAAAATTTCCCCTTTTTCATTTATTTCTCCTAGCATTAAGAAATCAGGAAACTCTCAACAAAAAGGTCGTTTTTTATTTATAAAATGAAAGTAGGCCATACTCTTCTTCAAAAAATTTCAAAAAAAAATCGTTAAACTCATCAGTCCTATGATTTTAGTATTTTTTTTTTAATATTTCCTTTAATTTTTGTTATGTATTTAAAATTAGCCACCAATGACCTAAATAATCCAGAAATTGCAGTTTAGGTCTTTATTAACTCTTACTGGATTACCTAAAAAAATATACCCTTAAAAGAACTTTAGTGGAATAAAGGCAAGAAAATTTACAAATATTTTTCGTGAATGAACTTTGCACGTTATGGTAAATTTATGGACTTAAAAAAAAAGACTAAAAATTTATGAGTAATTGCTTCGATTTATGTGCCAGAAGTTTCCTCTTTTTAATATCAACTCGCTTCAACCTCTGTTCATAATTTTTTTCGTATTCTAAGCTTTATACCTTAGAGTTGATGTCATTAGCAAACATTAGGTTTTCATTGTCCCTAATTTATCCCCCAGACTTCCAAGAGTACCATCACATTATAAACATGTAGACAGCGGTTAATGTCGTAATTTCGTTTAAGTTCCAACAGAATTCCATCTTTTAAAGCTTGACTCTTAATAGACAATTTGACTTAACTTTTAAATGTTGCTTTTTGTAAAAATAGGCATTTAAATGTTGTTCTTCGTAGACCCATGAGCAATTTTTCGGAGAAATATTTAGAAAAATTGTAGCATAAATTTAAACTTCTATTATTTTTTTACCTTAGAGTTCTTGTCATTAGCAAACATAATGTTTAAATTCTCTCTAAGACCTATCCCCTAGACTTCCAAGATCACCCTCTCATTATGGCATCCGTATACATGCATTTAATGTCAATTTATGTGCGTAATTTCGTGAAATTTTTTATAGCCCTCCATCTTTGAAAACTTGAATTTCAATAGCTATGTTATGTTAAGTGAGGAGTATAAAATTGAAGCAGATTTTGACTATTTAGAGAGCGCAGTTGGGATGTTTTTGCTTTCTTTAAAACGCTTTATAGATCAATTGCTTTAATTGGTATTGATTTCATGGAAATCCCACACATTTCATTCAGGTTTCATTTGGTCATTTACCTGAAAATATGTCCTAATCTGCAGAAACATTCTATGAAGTCGCATTTTAGTTTAAAGGATATGCCTTTGTTACGGAGTGTGAGAAGGGGACGTGGTCATTTCTAACCAAAACTCAAAAGACAAGGCAATGGACTGTAACTGGTTTTTATTACTAAATATAAATCTCTGTGACCAATGCAAACTTAATGGCTCAAGCGAGCCTCACACGACGTGCGCTGATCACAGTCAAATTCACACTGATAAAGATACTGAAAACACAAGATACACACACAGAAAAGACCGCTAGAGGGCGTAACAACTGTTATGAAAAGTTAGGCCGGGTAAGGCCGTAACAGCCTTTGATAAAAATTTTATTCACTGTGATTGACCATCTGTCTTGTGAATTCACATATTTATGTTCATTCTATGAAATAAATACGACCAAGATGACCTGTGGTCAATGGTGGCTCGTCCATTAGGGCTGCAGATCTGTAGCGCTCTCTAAAATTCTTCAAAAACTTGTATTTTCGTTTTCAATCTTATTTGCTTAATTTTCCATATTAAGAGTTCGATGTTCAACGAAAACGAATAAGAATAATAAAAACGACTAAAAGACAGAAAATGAATTAACAAATCGAAAAGATAAGAATGGGGCTGCAAACTGAATAGCTCTGGAAGCCATCAAATTTTGTTCACTGGACATAGCTGAGGGATACATCCGAAGACGCCTTTTCCCCCTCTCTCTTGCATCCTATGCGCGCCTTCACTTTCCAGATTTGTTTTTGTTCCGTTTTTCTCATTCGTTATATTTCGGCTTCGCTTCCACGTTACCCAGACGGAAACACATCTCATTCAATAAATATTTTCTTTTGTTAGAAGTCGCTCATTCGAAAAAAGATACGTCGATAATTTTTTTAAATAAAATTATACTTAAAAAATTTGGTGTACTTAGAGGTAAAGTTGCTTTTTTAATATTATATTTTAATTGTATTTTCTTGATAAATATTTTTTTGCCGCACGGCTCGTTTCTGAGCTAATGCGTTCAGAGCACCAATGTCTGAGGTAGCACGGTCTCGGCTACAATTTCAAAGAACTGCGGGTTCGAGAGCCGATTTCACCCAAGATCCGTTATGTATGCAAACCTAGTGTACGGTAAGCCGCGTATATACTTGCGAGCATAACGCGAACAGCTCTCGAGCAGCTACTCGCAGAGATAGACAGAGTTTTTTGATCGCCGTGATCAGTTTGCGAACGGTTCAGGAATCGCTCGTGCGCTTTTTCGACAAATTCAAAGGGATTCACAGTTCAAATTGGGACGTGTTTGAAGGCTGTTCACGAATCTCCCCCGAGTCAAAGTGTTTCCAAAGACCACCCCTTCCCCTTAGCAATTTCAAAACCCCCCCCCCCCCCCATCACTGACGGGCAAGGGTAGTGATGATTCTTACATTTGAAGTGTGCTCGTCGTTTTCCTATGAATCAAGGTGTGTTCGGCGTGAAAATTTCCTCAAGCACACTACGAGTGGTTCGCGAACTGTTCTATTCGCAAGTGTAACGCACATTTGAATCTGTCTACGAGGGTCAAACATCTACACGGTGGAGTCGAGAGAAGCTGTCCTCGTCTTCTGATCCGGTTCAAAATTGCGAGGGCTTTCCCAAAATAGTTCTCATGGGGCTTTAAAATGAAATGTCAATGAAATCAATCAATGAAAAAACGTGGGCATGGGCTTAACTAATGATTTTCGTTAATTAGTGTGTTTTTGAAGACATAGGGAAATTACAAATTAACAACTTAGTGCGTTCGTTTCTTTCTTTTACGAAAAGAAACTTCAAAAAACTTAAACGAGAATAAGTAAAATAAGCTCAGGTTTCCTTTCCAAAAATTAATTTTATAATTATAGGAATATAATTTTCTTTATTGAAAACTGTAACTCAATTCAAAAACTGAAGAACAATGAAATAACAAAAGCTGTAAATCAACTGAACCAAATTATTGCGTGTATCAAGGCTTCTTAAATTATGGGTCCCGCCCCAAATGGAGTCACGTAATAAAATTTTATTGTTGCTGAATTAAAAATAATGTATAAAACCTTCTGGGTCAAAACATTTCTTTAAAATTTCCGAAACAACTAGTAGCTGAATTTTTTTCAATAGTCATTAATTAATGCTTTATTTGTGCATCTTATTTTCCTATATCAATATATGCTTTACTTGGGGGGACAAAAAGTGGTTTTAACCTGTCCACTATATATTCCCATCCATTAAAAATAATAAAATAGTTCCTTTAGTCCGTTTGATGGATAACAATGGCTTAATCGTTTAACATCATGTACATATAAAAGTGAAATTTAAATCTAAAGACAACCAGAATTCCCGGGGAGTATAGGGAGTACACAGTAAAATTTAAATTTTAGCTACGAAATGGTAAGTTTTGGATGTTCTCTAAGCAAATTAGGACAGAGAAGTAAAAGGTGACAAATGAAGTAAAACTTTTTCCTGCAAAAAGTGGGAAGGCGACCACCACCGATTTTTTAAAATGTAAAGTGGACACATGCCAGTGTTACTCAACTCTGGCATAAAAAACTGTTTAGATGTTAAAGCCTATGCTACGTAGAAGGAAGCCAAAAGAACGGCGTTCCGAAAGGTTGTTGTACTTGGAAATGTAAACACTGTAAATAAGATACCAATTCACACGTTAAGATAAATCTAAATATACACATTGAAACAATGAATTGAGCAACATTTACGAAGTCATTTTTTTCATCTACATTTTCTTGGAAATTTGGATCTAAAAGGAGAACAAAGCAATGGGGAGAGTAAAAGAGACTTCTTATCTCTAACAATTTAAAAGGGAGAAAAAAGGCTTCATTCAGACGAAATGAGAACGAAAACCTAAAAATACATGGTTTCATTTGCATAATTAACGTTCAAACCCAAAAGAGTACACTCTCATTTTCTTTTTAAATGCCTTTCATGTTTTACTGCTCTTTTGAATTTTGTACCAAATAAAATAAAATATTTAACTGAATAATTCGAGGATTTTTAGTATGAAGTTCTTGAAATTTCAAATTAAATATTTCATTTTATTAGATATTTAGCTAAAGTACTAAAAGCGTTTTATGTTGCGTTATAACGTTTTGAAATGCAGCAACAGTTACTTAATAATGCTTATTGATAGAAAAAAAGAGTGAATGATGGATTTTTTTAAATATAGCACCAGCTTATAAGCAACGATTTATTTATTAATTGAGAATTCACATTAATTTATATTTAAAGCATTTCGATTTAAAAAGTCCAAATTAAGTATTTTTATTTTGTATGTTTGTGCCTTTAATTTTGTTGCTATTCTTGTGCATAGCATTTTCATGAAAACTGTTATGTATCTTTTTAGATATAATTTCTTACTTAGACATTTTCTTCAACACTTTATATCATGTTGAATCTACTTAGCGCAAAACGGCTTATCATGTTTAATATGTGAACATGGTTCCTTTAATGAAATATTCAAACGTGGTACTTTAAATGAGGGTTGCCTTAGTCGACTAAATTAACTCTCGAACTAAATTAGACAATTCATTTAAATGCTAGAGTAGGTTTTCACGAATTGATTTTAACCCTTTTATATTTTCATTTGCGTATGAGCTGGTACAAAAGTTATACTCTAAATCCCTGACGTTTCATTTCCCTCAATTCAATTCATTTCGATCTATGAAACCTCTAATAACACTGCAGATAGTTAAACTCCCTTGTCTTTTTGCATCACCACGCACAGTGGCTAGATTGATTGGAAATGAAGGAAGATACACAGAGAAGGAATTTCCCCTTCTCTGGGAGAAGATATGAACAGTGAACCTACGTGTAGTCTAAGAGAACAACATATCTTGTTTCGCAATGATTTGAAAATGGGCAAAAGCACTTTCCAGTTTCTTCGCTAAAATCCCGCCTTAAAAGAATATTTGAGACACCATGAAGCCCTTATTTGTAAGTTAATCATCAATTAAAAGTGATGTTACACTTTTCAGCGAAATTGAAACTTTCTGTTATATGTTCTTTCCTGCCAAAACAAGCATTTCCTTTGTTCTTATGAAAGTAATGTTTTTAAAGATTTTATTTCCGGAAATCAATGTTCTATATATATGGATTCTGTATTCTATAACTATGCTAGAAATGTCCTGCATAATAAATTCAAGACTGTTTTGGTTCGCCAGCAAATTTCTGATAATCTTTTACTTTCTCTGAGCTGTTCAATTTGTGAATTAACCAGCTGAGTTCAAAACAATCATTAGTAGAAAGCAGCAAAAGCTTTAAACGGAATTAAAGATGGATTTCAAAAAGCGCTTTTTCTGTGCATTGACACATTTTTCATTATGGATGGCCCCTTTTATAATATATCATCAAACTACAAAATTTGTGTAGAAAAAAATAATGGTAAAAATTTTACTATAATAGTAAGGAAAAAATATCATCCACCCCCTCAATTTTGTGCTTATGAGATTCGACTGCTCTATCTATTTATTTTTATGATTATTATTTTTAATTAAAATATCAATAGCTAGAAATTTATTTAGTATGATAACGTGTGGTTCATGATTAAAAGGTTATTATAAAGTTTATAAATGAGCGGAGAACGCAATAGTTGTATGCGTCTTACTCTAATATGCGTTTTAAGGGCCATGTGAGCGATCTTCGAAATAAGAGGATAGTGTTTTCGAGACCCGGTGTCTTCGAGGATCCGCCATGGATATCGGCATAATGCACGTTAAATCTCTCGTCGGGGTCAAACGTTTGCAAGTGTTGTGTGGCGCAGAGATTAGGACAGTGGTGTGCCAGATGAGGTGTCGTCTTCGTCGTATGACAACAGCTCAAAATTCAGAGGCCTGTCCCAAAATAAATCCTCGTGTCTCTTCCCATACCCGCTGACTCTTAACACATATTTTATTTTACGTTTGCTGTGTTTGGGAAGTAATTTAAATTGCGTCTATTTCTTAGTTTTGAGTCTAAAAAATATAAATAGATGATAAAAATTAACTTAGAAGAAAAGGTTGCATATCCAGTAGAGTATACTATTGAATTTCTACTGAACCGAGTGTCTGTGTTCATGAATAATATAATTCTGTTCCTCAGAAATATACTAGCATAAGTCCAATTTTGCCAATTTTGACGTTTCTATCGCAAACTCGCTATCACGACCGCGTTTTGGGATGGGGAAAGTGTCATAGCTGTATATCGAAAAAAACACAAAAATAACCGCTCTCGAAAAAAATAAAATTCCTCATGCGATACATTGCTCTCTAGACCTTCTTTTAGCTCTCCTGTTAGGTGTTAACCCTTTTAAGTTCACTACATGTTTCGTTCTGAAAATTACTAAATTTAATTGAAAAATGAGTATTAGACATGTAGCTGATCATAAATATGTAATGGAAAAAAATTTAGCAATTCTTCAAGAGATTTATGGTTTTACAGTGAAACCAATGAAGGGTAACTGCTATTTTTCCTCTGACTAAGTTATCATCGAAATGCAATTTAAATTATGTATTGATTTATAAGTATACGTGAGTATTCAGGATATTAAACCTTCATAAAATTCAATATTACTTTCGGAGATTCAATTTTAAAAAATATTAATTTATGGGAAAACCCTCATCATTTTGTTTCTCTTAGAGATCAAAAGCAATTTAGCTCTTGCAATACCGATATCTTTGTCAATACTAATGGTATTGAACTGGAATTTTTATAAAAGTTGGCCTATATACCTGGCTCTTAATTTATGAAAGAAAAATTACGCTGCGTTTCGCCCATGTGCAGTAAAATCATGCTCAATGTGTGGTTTCACTGCGAAACCAATGAACGCGAAAGGGTTAAAATTGTTACTTACTATAGTATACTTAACGTACATAATTGTACAAATAATTGTGCACCACCAGCATTTTTCCCTTATGATTTATCATTACTTGATTTTCTTTTCAGCTGTTTATGATCGACAATTGTGCCGACGATTGGAGGATTGCGATGACACCCCAAAGGATCTCGCTTATCTTTCTGGAGTTGGCCGTCTGTGCCGTCCACCCCATCCCTGGGGAATACTATTTTACGTGGACCACCAAACTGGCCAATCAGAACGGCATCGTCGAGTCGCGTAAGGTGCCCATCGACGTTACTCTGTCCTTGCCCATGTTCCTACGCCTATACCTCATCTGCCGGGTCATGCTTCTGCATAGCAAGCTCTTCACGGACGCATCGTCCAGGAGCATCGGAGCCCTCAATCGCATCAACTTCAACACGAGGTTCGTCCTCAAGACGCTGATGACCATCTGTCCGGGGACGGTGCTGCTGGTCTTCATGGTCTCGCTCTGGATCATAGCTTCCTGGACGCTTAGACTATGCGAAAGGTAACTCGCCCTCTTCCACTAATTATTCCATCATCTATTGTTATAACTAACCACAAACTGCTAAGAAGACAAGAACATTTTTTAAAGTTTACACGTTATATTTGGTCAAAAGTGTAGCTGAGGCACTCCTAATACAACAAATGCATATAAAAAATAAATTTTTTATGCATGCGCCCCACAAAACTGCAATCAATAAAATCTTTCGATCTTGTGCGGTTAATTCATACGTAAATGTTATAGTAAGAACGACTCTTGGTCAGTGAATTCTTCAGATATAGATGGAGGGAAGTGGATCTTCTTCAAAAATTTATGTAAATTGATTTTGGAAGAGGGGATTTTTTTTATTTTTAAACGACATATATAAATATTAACAAATAACCAAATGGTATTACTTATTTCAATGCCATAGTTCATTGTATTCATATGGTACTTTGAATATCTGCGTGCTCAATTTTCACTTTGTTTTTAATGTCTGTAATAACTTAGTTCCTTTTAGGAAACGATCGATTCTTAACTAATGTAAGTATAAATTTCTTTTAATGAAAACATGTACCATTTAGACAAATCCAACTTCGGAGGTAAGTGATGTTTTATTTATAATGCACAGACAAACAGTTCAAACCTAAGATTTGGTCGAAAAGCCCAATTCTGTTTTAGGTGAGTAATAGTTTGCAGATAAATCCTTCAGTACTTATTATGATTGCTATTATAGTTACACACAAAATAATTGTGCTGTATTATTCTACTATCCATAAGGAATCAGTAACAAATAATTACAAAGCATGAAGTTTTAATTTTTTTGTCTATGTATAAGAAATCTTTGAGTATCTTTATTTTCATTGAATTTCAGAATGCTTTAATAAACTGTGATATATTTGTTGTGTTTATTTGTAATGATTTAATTAGCTATAATTTATAAAAAGAATTTCTTTATCTGTTTATTTAACAAAACATTAGTTCGTTTATTTTAATAATTCATTTAGTTTTTTAATAAAACTTGATTCATTTGGTATGATGTTAATTAAAATATTGCTCCAATTTTCATGTATAAAGTTTTGAAGGTAAATATTGATTTATCAGATCTATTTTATACACATATTTTACTGAAATATGTTCTTCTGATAGATGAGATTGGGACAAAAAATGGCAAAATAAATTAGCTTGTTTTAACGAATAGGGAATTGGCCTACAAGGAGCTTATTTTGATGCCAATCGTGAAGCTTCTGATTAGCACCATTTAGAAAATTAGTCAGCCGAGCATTTTTTAAAACATTTTGCTGTATTGCACCTATGTATTGAAATTTTCCTCTAATGTAACACAACCTTGGACCAGATTCCCTTAAAAAGTAACTTGAAAGGCCGTCTTCCTTTAAATATCTTTTGAAGTTTATTCGTCCTTCTATATTTCTGATAATCCAAGCGAATTCCAAAGAGGAAGTTTCCTTTCTTCCTTATATTGAATGCTCGTGAACTTATAATAGCATGAATTCATTTTTCATGAGTTCATGAATATAGTCTGTGTTTTTACTGGGTGAATGTATCAATAATCCAAACTTTTGTAAATTTAATTCTTTCCATGTTATCAAATGTTGAATTAATAAGCAATAAATTTTTAGTCCTTTAGTCTTCGTAAAACCCTTAGCTAAAAGGTAAACGAGTTTATGTTACTCTGTTCCGGTTACATCGAAAATTACTTTGTACTAAAGATACTAACAGATGTTGAACCGTTGATAATCATAGATGTGAACCATTGTAAAGACGATAATATCCACTTTTTTTCCTTCCATATCTTTTCCAAAGGCTTTTCCTTAGCTGTACAGTATAAATATTCCTTATCTGTAAAGCGCGAACCTAAATGGGTCGGATAAAAATTTTCTGGGGAATGAAAAGTTGAAGTAATGGGTTCTATCAAATTCTTCGGCATTACTAAGAAAATATTATTAGGAAAACCGCATATTTTTAATCACTAAAATTTTCTAAATGCATATATTAATGTTTTTTCCTCTATGTCAATATTTGTACAGTTCATTTTCCTTTTAACCTTTTGCACTCAGAAAAGTAATTAGATGCATAATTATTCACTGATTTACAAGAACTCATACTATTGCTTTGGAATGTAAAAAATATGTTTGCGTATGTTCATTTTTCCTGAAAAATTATTCTACAACTTCTTACAACTTTTTAGGTAGTTTTTTAACCATCGAAATCAAGAAACGTCAAAATGATGTACCATCTAAAATGGTGACTGAGAGTCACCTCTCGAGTGCAAAGGATTAATATATCTATATTGGATAATTAGAAATTTTTCCGCAAGAAAATAGTATAGTAGTATAGCAAAAACTTCTTTAGATCAAACAGAGAGTCCACAGTATAAAAGTCAAAGAACCTGTGGTACATCAATAAAAGAGATAAAAGGCTATTTCTTCTTTTTAAGTTCACTATTTTCTACTCTTTTTACAATCTATAGGTATAAAATGCTAGGAAGTGTTTGTTAAGTATCAAATTTTACATTCAAACAAATACAAATAATTAACGATCGAATCTTATTAGAATGGTTTGTAATAATTATCGGGTAACTTCATCAATCTTTGGTTATCTGATATCTTACCAATTCCAGGAAAATGCTGTTTCTTTCCTGAAACAAAAGGCCTCGTGGGCCTACTGGGTTGAACGCATGTGCCACCAAAGATCTATGACGCATGTAAGCCTCATACTACTGCCTATCAAATCGTGAATCACCTAGGTGAAAGTTTAAAGAATTCATTCTGTCCTTATCAACTGAACAGGATTCCAAATAACGATATCTGGCCTTAATATTTGTCGAATAATTTGAAAACAAGCCTTAATCAAGTATTTCCATCACTTACTTTAAGAACTGATATTTTCTAGCTGTTTAAGTGTTATAATCACTATTCTCTTTTCAGTAATCGGCTCTCTATTTGCATGATTCTTCTTGAAGCTTCTGTGGTTAATGCATGGCAGTGATGCTTTTTAAAGAAGTATATTATATAACTTGAGACAAAGAAATAAGTTATATTCACTTTATCGAACAAGAAGATATTTCATAATAGAAATATATTTTAATAGATAATCTTAGGTATTTGGCCACGACCCAAGTTTTCTTCTAATTTTATTATTTTAAGTATAAAAATCGGAGCCAAAGTTTTAGAAGCAATAAATTGAGGTTTAGAAATATTAATTAAATCATTTGCATAAAACACATTTTTGGTAAAGTAATTTCGTTCAAAATTATTAGTTGAAGAGATTCTGTTATTTTTTTTTTCAACTTCTGATTGATTCTTCATTTGAACTCAAAAATTCTTGTAGCTGTGTTTGGATCAAATACCGTTTCATGTAGATTTAAATAAAAGACAAAGATAACACTACAATATACCACGTGTTCTTCATCGAAACTACTGTAACCGAATTTTCCATCAAATCCATCAGATGAATTTTATAATGGATCATATTTTGTTTAAATTCATCAAGTGTAAAATAAATAGAAATCTAACGCACCTTCAATACCATTATGAATGCCTTTTTGATTTACGACTTTTTTCTTTTGAATTTTAACAAAGACTGTGTTTTTACTATCTGTCGAAGAATTCTTCAATAGCCTTCCCTTCTACAATGACATTGTTTATATCATGATTCTCAATTCAAAGAACTTATAATAAAGGATTTTTCCCTTTTTCCATCATTCCTTTCCCAAAGATTTTTGTTGAATTTTGCCCTCCTCCCGCCTTTTGAGATACTTTTGCGAATTTACCCATACTAAAAAGGACGTTTTATTTTTCTATTAAAATTCTTTTCCATTCATGGGTTTAATAATAAATTTTTTCTCGTCTTTGCGCCCTTTAATAAGCATCAGAATCAATAATTTAAATTTATCCTAATTTACATCATCCTTTTAATTTTACCTAGACGTGTCAACTTAAAACCAAAAATGTAGAATAGTAAATCAAAATGTCCAACGTAACTATTGCATTCCTTTCCAAATATGTATGAGATTAAAATCACACGAGCTTGTTTATCTTCAGCTTAAAAGATCTATCTACATTATCTCTGAAATATAAAAAAAGCACTTGCACTGCTCTTAATTGAAGGAGAAGGATGCATTGCATTCAAAAATGAGAGATAACGACGTATCTTTTGATCATACGTTGTTCTCTCATTCAAACTTGCCTCTCAATTCCCTGTGGAGGAAATAAACTTTCGTAAAACTAGAATTCCCCAACTTTGATCAATTAATCACCGGAGAAACCTTCTAGTTAAGCTCTACGTTGGAAGTCATTTCAGCGTTGAATGAAGAGATAATCTTACGCTGCTGAGTAAAGCTGCTAAAATTCGCAAGTTTTAAAACTTGATAGAAACATATTGGATGATAGGAAATTAGTGAAATTAATTCCCCTCGTGTTATCCTAGATGTCACTGAATTATTTACTTTTTCATTTCTGTACAGATCGTGTCAGACGATGAAAAGTTTTTCTGAAAAGTTCAGTTTTGAAAATATTGTTTTAATAAGCTTTAGAATAAGAATTTCAAACTCACTACGTTCTTAGCCTTTCTTTGAGATCCAGTCAACATAAAAGCGTGTAACAAAAACGTTTATGGAGTTTTTACCTTATTAATTTTTAAAACTTTTAATTCAATGTAATTTTTAATCAAGTTACTCGAGAGTTTGATCTTTGAAATTAAAATTGAAACAATGCTCAAGATTTTGAATTTTTGAATGAGAATTTGATAAATACAGAAACGGTCCCTTATAATCATAAACTCCAGGAAGTAACACCAAATTATATTACTGTTCTTGCAGTAAGACGTCCCAATCTTGAATCAACGCTATTTGAAGTTCTGGAATAGACCCTAGTGGGTTAACGGCGAGCTGCAAGTCGTCACCAGAGCATGTGCCATACACGCTCAACCGGGTTCAATTCCGAGGGGCCACTCCAAATAGGTATATCCTCTTGAAGGCATTCCTCCACGATGGTTGCATGGTGAGGATGGACGTTGTCATCCATAAAAACAAAATCTGCGCCCATTGCACCTCTGAATAGACAAACATATTGTTGCAGAATGATATACTGGTGAATCTGGCCTGTCATGGTTCCGTGTTGGATCGTTCGAGATCTGTTCGAGAACCCAGGATAATGACACTCCGTACCAACAATTATTTATAGTCCAGTATCACTATAACGATGGGGTTCAATGACATTTCCTCGTCTGTAACGGATTCCTGGTGCTCCATGTGAATACATTACGAGAATCAAATTGTAGGGAAAACTTGAATTCGTCCGAAAACAACACGCAGACCCACTATTTCCTTTGGCCAGCTAACATGTTAACCGGCCCCAGAAATGAACAGCAGTGAGTGGAGCAAATCTGAGAGGTCAGCGGGCATATAGACCATATTCTCCCAACGATCTGTACACGTTTTCCTTCAAAACTATGGTACTTGTGGATGCTGAAGTAATTTTACTGTTTCTTTTGGTAGTTACCTACAAACATCGGTCCTATCGAGGCGCTGTAAATCGGGGAGAACCTGTACTGAAGCGCCTTCTTACGTTTAAATCCTCTTGGAACCGCTGCCATAACCCTGATAGATGCAGCATTCTATACGATTCCCAGTTCCTGTGATACTTCCATCTATATTCGACCAACTTATTAACCAACCACTCTGCCACATAAATGTCGTCCCATGTTTGTTCTCTGAGTAGTTACTCTTGTATGGCAATCTGAGGCTTACACGCTGTTTTTTAAATTCTCTACATCACACCAATCATCTTTTAACACTCCACCAACTGCTTTGTCTCTGACAAAACACTTTATAGGAAATATAGTGGCTTATTCCAGTTGAAATAAAAGCATGTTATTCCAGGAGATATGTGTGGTTCTATTTCATCAGAAAATTTTGCTCTAGTGCGGGTTTTTTTTCTCATGAATTTATGAACGTGACTGTAGTTTAAAGACTGCTCTTTCAAAATTCTGATAGAAAATTTCATTGATTTGCTTCTTACTACAAAAATTCTTGGGTAGGAAGATGAGGTTTTTATTGATTAATGACTCGAGATGCGTTATCTAGAAAAAGTAATTTCCCTTCTACTAAAGCAGAAAATGTGTGGATTATTATCGATGACTGTACAAAAATACAGAATTAAGTTCATATTTTTAAGGTTTTTAAAGCATTTTTCTGTCGATCATATGCTTCAAATAATACTCAAGCAATTTTTTAGTTCTTATATGGCTCATGACAAAATCGAAGATTAGTAGACTGAATAGCCAAATAATCTACGTTATCTATCATTGAAATTTACAGAAACCTGACCTAACCGTAATTATAAAATATTTTTGGAAGCTAAAAGTAATCCATATATCGCATCCATAGAAAAAAATCCGTAACAACTAAAAAATGCATTTTTAATTAAAGCCACAGTAAGCTAGCCTGAAGCAACGTAGAAAAAACCCTCTTCCTGCGCTTTAGAAGCAAATATAGCCAACAAGATATGTGAGCATATTAACGCATATATGTATCATTTCAAGCTTATTCAATGTGGATTAAATTCAGAAAGATCCTTTATTGAGTAGTAACAGTGTTCTTTTACGGGCGCGATGTATAAGCCTAATTGCATTTAAAAAAATTTGAGCGATAGACTGAAACGAACTTTAAGAAAAATTATAAATTTCAAGTTTTTTTAATCTTGCTTTTTTCTCATAATGATTCAAAATTACACATTAAAATTTTCAAACATAGTTGAGAGCACAAACAAAACAGGCTCATATAAGGAAGTTCGAAGAAATCATCAAAAGGTGACATAGAAAATGAGGACACGTATGGGATACAAAACAGTTCATAGCATGAAATATATTAATTCATAAGTAACATAATACTGTTTCAGAATAGGTGTTGAAAGTTCCCCTCTGATTAATAGTGATGTCTAATTCATGTTTACCTCTCTAAAGATGCATGAGTTGCAGAATTAACCTGTTAACAACCATCTTCCCTCTGCATTAGCTATCAAAAATGTTGCTGCACAGGATTCAAGATGCTACATTGTCTATGGCTTCTCAATTCTTCGACTCTTAAGCTGAACATTCACTTGAAGGCTAACTATGCCATTTGTCCTAAGCCCGTTTTTTTCCACCCATTTTTATCGAAAAATTACGCACGTCATTCACGTAGGCTCCAAAGTGCGCTACCATAGCTCTTCGATCCCCCTATTTCCCCCACTCGGCGGATTTCCGATTTTCTAGCTTCGTCGCGAGGTCTCAATCTAGGCAGACCCTTTGATGTGCCGCTAGCCTCGCATCGGGGTTTCAAATTGGAATCAGCGCATGAAGTTTTGGATTTTGAGTTGGTTGGAATTCAGCCACTCAAAATCATTTCTTCCAAATTCCATAGGTTTTCAACCTTGACGGTTGCTTTTTCCTTCCCGTGTTCCAAAAATTCCATTTTGAAAGATATGTGAATAGCCTGCTTTATAACTTCAACGCAACAATCCGAATTAGTCTTGACAAATATGGGGCAGATTCCCGTCTTCGGAATTGGACGGCTTGCGTTTAAATTCCGATTCCTTCAAAAATCCCCCGTGTTTGTGAGTCTGATACACGTTAAAATCAGTCGTGGGTCAATAATTTATAAGCTGATGTGATGTAGAAGCTAAGATAGCGAATGATGATTGTACAGGCGTTATCCTCTGTATCTGATCACCATACAAAACTTCAAAGTTTGTCCTCGAATAGCCCTCGTGAAACTTCAAACCGGAACGATAATCTAATCAATCAACACATTTAGGGCAAAAATGCCTCACACTTTGGAGTGAGATGCACTGATATTAAAAGCTCATATGCTTTTTTTTAATTATGACCCATCTCACGCAACAATTTCGCCTCAGCGCAACTAATCCCAGTTAGTCCGTTAGTAGATTTGCCCACGCGTCATTGCTGTGCAGAATTGTTATTTTTTTAACCACATTAAAAAAGTCATGTCATTCATAAATGTTATAACGCCATGTAAAAATTAGGTGGAATCGGCAAATTTCAATAATGTTCTAGGACTCTTTGCTGAATCGAAACGACAACACTTTCCTAAAACAGAATGCGTCAGCTAATTACAGATTGTAGATAGAGAAAATTGTACTGTCATAGGGTTGAGTATGATTTCGCGTATATTTAATCACAAGTGATATCTTTAACACGCCTTTAATTAGGTGGGAACATGCGGTCTTATATTTATATCAGATGTTAAAAAATTCAGAAATATTCGTTATTGGTTGCGAAAAATTCAATTTTTTCTTTCTCTTTGAAATTTCAAAAAATTGAGATAGATGGTGTTGCTTGTTAAACCACGAGATTTCGTTTATCGTTCGATTCATGGCGCCAATTCATTTGGCGTGAATCTTGTTTATTCAATTACTTTGAATCTCCATCTCACTTCATATATATGTTTCAAAGCTCACAAAAATTAAATCATTTTGGATATTTCTTACCTTGTGTGAAATCGAATCATGGCATTTTTTTATAGCTGCTACATATTTTCAACATATGTTTTGGCACAGCATGGCCAAATTTGGCTCTTTCCCCCTTTGAAATCCAGTCCATGCGCCATTTTGTGTTCGTAATGATTTGTAAGCTGACTGCTAGAAAATTAAAACTATAGAAAGGTTTTATTGGTATCACCAGGAAGCCTTAAACTTCCTGGTCTGTTATTCTTGATCTAGTAACCTTAAATGTTTTTATGTAAATTTTCAGAACTGACTTATTTAAAAGAAGTGTTAAATTCTATTTTATTTTATTATCACAATGAAAAAATCCATACTATTTAAAGAATGATTAATTTTTCTTAAAAGGATCATATGTTCTTACCAAATATTATATAATTATATAATATATAATATATATATTATATATTATATAATTAATTATTATATAATCAAATATAATATATATAAGATTACCAAATGCCAAACTGAATTAATGCGCCAAAATTATTTAACAAATTAATACTACCACTGAATAGAATATGACATATTCTATTTCAGAAGGTTAAATTAATTACTAAATTATTATATTGAAACACTTTCGGTCTTAAAGAAATAAAATATTAATATTTTTATTTAGATGAATTCATAATTGTCAGCAATAATTTATTTTGACATATAAACTAACAGCCCTTTTATTATGATACGATTATAGGGCTCAATCAATCAGGAATACAGCTACTACCTGCGCTTGGAATAGTAATTAACGTGTCAAAGTGGTTTTCAACGATTAATTTAGATATGCTAAGATTCTTAGCAATCTCACTCGGCGATTAAATTCGCTAAGTGCTTCTGATTGGGTCAACTGGCTCATTATGAAACGGCATATCTGAATTTGCTACATTTAACACGAACAGAAGGAGTATCAATTCCAACGTTGCCATAATCTTAAGATACCTTCACCTAAAGTATAACCTAAGTTTGTGTGACCTTGCACAACGTATCTTTCTTTTTAGAAGGAAATGCAAGAAAATATGACTTCAAAGCTATAAATGAATTCGTATGCTAATATTTTAATATTATCTTAAACTATTAATTTGCTGGTTAACTTCCGAGTGTGGTGTTATATTTTCGCACTTCCATTTTATTCAAACCATTTGTGGCTGCGTTGGCCTAGTGGTAAGGTCTCGGCTTCGAGAACGGAGGGTTTCAAGTACGAGACCTGATTCTACTGAAGATCGTGATATAGAAGCTAAGATAGCGAATGATGATTGTACAGGTGTTATCCTCTTTATCTGATCACGATACAAAATTTCAAAGTCTGTCCTCGAATAGCCCTCGTTGAACTTCAAACCGGGACGATAATCTAATCAATCAACACATTTAGGGCAAAAATGCCTCACACTTTGGAGCGAGATGCATATTTACGGATCCTACATAGTAGGGAATGAGGTTGCTTCTCATTGGCTCTCAGCGTCAAGTGATTTGGCTTGTTTGTTAATGTTGTCATAACACCATGTTTAGGTGAGATTTAATTATTATTTTGTCTTCTGCTATTGCATCATGGAGAAATTAAAACTACCTTCTGATTATGATTATTTGGATATTTTTAGAAATGATAAAGAGCCATTTTCAGAATAAAAAACGGACGAACCTGTCATGAAGTAAGGACCGTTTAGTTTCACGACGTCATTTAGAAACAAGCCAAGTCACGTGACATTAAGAGCCAATAAGAAGCGACCTCATTCCCTACTATGTAGGATCCGTAAATATGCGAGTGAGATGCCAGTATATAGGGGTCTATTCTGACCCGTTGGGTTGGGTTCCGCACGTTAACAACGGAACCCAACCCAACCAAGAAACCCAAGGCTCATATGTCTTCTTCAATTAATGACCATCTCATGCAACAATTCCCCGTCAGTGCCGCTAATTCCAGTTTGTTCGTTAGTAGATTTGCCCAAGCGTCATTACTGTGTAGAAATGTCATTTTTTAAACACATTAAAAAAGTCATGTCATGCATAAATGTTATAACGCCGTGTAAAATTTGGGTGGAATTGGCAAACTTCAATAATGTTCTAGGGACTCTTTGCTGATTCGAAACGACAACACTTTCCTAAAACAGGATGTGTCAGCTAATTAGATAGCGAAAATTGAGCTGTCGTAGGATTGAGTATGATTTGTCGTATATTTTATCACAAGTCATGTCTTTAACACGCCAAGTGGACTTAACAGCAGAGGGGAAATGTACAGTTCACGTATGAAACAGATTTTATTTATCGTTCGATTCATGGCGCCCATTCATTTGGCGTGAATCTTGTTTCTTCAATTACTTTTGAATTTCCATCTCACTTCATATATATGTTTCAAAACTCACAAAAATTAAATCATTTTGGATATTTCTTACATTGTGAAGAATCAAATCATGGCATTTTTTATAGCTGCTACAGATTTTCAACATATGTTTTGACACAGCATGGCCAAATTCGGCTCTTTTCCTTCTGAAATCCAGTCCATGTGCCATTATGTGGACCTGTTGCGTTTTAAATCATACGTAGAAAGTCAAACGTTCGTTGGCTGGTGTGGTGCGGAAGTTTGGAGACGGAAGTTCCAGCTTTGGTGTCGTTCTCGTCATCTGACCGCGACTCAAAATTACGAGGTCCGTTCCCAAATAACCCTCATGTTGCTTCAAAACGTGTCTTTAATATAACTAAACTAATCAAGCGATTTGTTTGCTGATTCATTTTTTATACTGCCTTTACCATAGAAGTAAATAGGACCTTGAGAATCTAAGGTATATTTTTAACCAAATGTACACGAAACAGTTCAGATCAATTTAGTTTTGTTCAAAAAAAGTAATTATTTGTGGCCAACCTAACATTTTTACTTTTATTCCTGGGTGTATTGTCTTTAAAAGTTTCTTGAATGCAATTGTATTCTTTAGACTACAAATTACTCATAGAAACACTGCTGCCAGTTTCGTTGGAAATTCTTTACAGTACTAATGAAGGTTGTTGAAATCTTATTTTGTTAGATCCTTAATCATGTTGGTATAGCAGGTAACGAGATGGCTGACGAAGCTACAAAAGAGCCACTTTCTTTCTTTTTACAACCTTTTGAATATAACTGATTAGCCTTCTTGTCTCAAACAACGTAGATGTCGTGCATAATTATTCCATACAAAAGGGCGGACTAACCTATTATGGAGTTAGATATAAATGGCAATTAGCTTCATTTCAAGAGTACTTCGACTTTTCCGAAAGCATTGCATATAAATAGTGACACAAAATAGCCTGCCGTTGGTTGTAAAGTTCAAAGAAGATCATTTGTCACTGTTATCGCAAGAGTTATGTGATCTGTAGATCCAAAATAAACATCATTCTATTAACCCTCTGACTGCCGAATTTTTTAATTACTATTTAGATGCAACGTTTGAAAGCATGTCCAACCAAGCGAATTGTTATTTACATGTAAGGCTTTATTAGTATAATATGATTCCACGTTTTAAAAATACGAAGTAAACCCATTATCTTGCGAAAATCGCAGGATGCAGCAGAAAATAGGCTTACTTCCAACCCTCGGAAAAGGCGGGATAAGCAGTCAGAGGGTTAAACCTTTTATGAAATTGTAAACTGGTGTCCTACTACGACTTGTCGAAATGTCAAGCTGACTCAACTGCTCATGGGTCACTCACAAACAACTTTTATTTAGTGAGAGGACACCAATATGAGCCAAGAAAACCATGTTAATTTTACATTTACTCATAATTCATGAGTGTATTTTATTCATTCTGATCATATGAGTTTTAATTCATCATCTGTAAACATGTGTGGACACAGTGGTAGAAAATCTCCATCCAAATATTTTTCAATTTTTATACCATTGGCTTATCAATTTAGATAGTTTTACAATTTTTAGATATTAATTCATGTAATTATCATATCGTTCTTATTGTTTTATCACACTAGCCTCATCAACTACTTTCAAGTTTCCGTTTCTTTACATCTATCTAAATTTTAACATTCGCAAGAATTAAATTCTTTTCAATAGTTATTGATTTGTGTGAAATTTAATACGATAGTCGTAATTTTGTTTTATAGCTTATGCCATTTTAGACTATATGTTTTGGCGCAACGATGCCAAATGTGACTTTTTTGCCATTACAATCCAACCTATCTGCCGAAGAGACACTGCATTTTGTGATCATGGTTTATAAAACAACTTACAATTGTAGGAAAGGTTTATTGTTCTCAGCTTATCTCTTCAATTTTGCATCTGCTCCGCAATGAGATTTTCCTGTCCACTGTAAACAATACTTTGCTTAGGAAAGGTTTTTCTAGCATTCAAAAATGAAATAAAATCAAACATACTTTTTCCAAAATTTATATCTCGCCAACCAATCAATATTCTGTTTGGACAAATTGTGTATTATTTTAAACTAGAAGGTTTGTGCCCGTCTAAGACGGGCTTTTAGCTTGCCAATAATATCTCAGATTTGATTGGCACAGATTTACTAACGAAAGTTGTTGAAGAAACTCTCATGTAGATTGCTAGAATGCTTAGGAAATAATAAAAGCATGAAAAACAGAACTGGTGAATCAACTGGCGCTAACTTTCGTTTTGTGTCAATAACAGTGCAGTGTTTCAACTTGACTTTCACAAAAATAAAGAGATTTATTTACAATGTCCTGACTTTGTTGCTGATGAATATGTTCACGGTATTCTGAAAAAAATGCAAGGCGTTTTTGTCTTTCTTCTTGAGTTAGATCAGTAGAATAGAGAGAATTCAAAATTACGGGAACGCTCTTTCAAAGATAAGGCAAATTCACTTCCCTTCTCAAAACCCGCAAGGACTCGGAACCACTCTCTGAATTCTAAGAACCCCCATTCCCAAACCCTCTGGGCGAGCCACTTCACTCTGCGGGTGTGATTGGCACGTAGCCACGCCCACTTTCCAGAGCATTAGCGACTTCGGACGATGATTATATATGTAAATATATACAGTTATATATTTTTATACCATTAAAACTCAAATAACATTTTCATCATATACGCCTATTAAACCCTCATTTAAAATTAAATATTAAAAACAATATAACCTAATATTATTCACACAATGAAATACAGAAAAATAATAAGATGAAAAACTATTACTATGAAAAAGACAACCCAGAAATGGAATTCCAACAATCAAATGCCAATCGACCTTAGGAATCGATTATGTCACATTATTTCGAAATTTATAGGCGCAAACCTTCTGTGAGGGCCAATTGTTGGAAAAAGACAACAAATATAGGAATAAAACTCCAAAATATATTAAGAAAAGAACGGAAAAAATAACTAAATGCTTACTGATTCAAAGTCATAGCATTAAATGCCAAAAGCTAAATACGAAATACAGTTCCGCATTTATTGTGAAAATATTATAACTAAAATATGTTATATATACTATATTAAATCATCATTAATAAATTAAACTATTATATATTATAAATCGACCTAGTAGTTTTAACAAAGATATAATATCTTTATGCATTATTTTTAACATATTTACCAATCGAAACAGATACATCTGTCGAAACGGATTCATTGGATCTTTAGGAGGACGTTCTTTCAAAATTTAGGTGGTCGATGCAAAAATATTTCTCATGCGTCCGCGAGATTTGGAACTAGAGTCCCTGCGTTTAGATGGAGAGTTATGGGTTTGAAACCCGATTCCACCGAAGATTCTCCCTGCCTGTGTGACTGATCTATGGTAAATCTGTCTTTGGGAGTCAAAAGTAATCACTTTTAGTGTATTGTGAACGAATGGAGAGTGTGGTGCCATCCTCGCCAGAGGACCACAGATCATAATTACGAAGTCTGTCACAAAATAATCCTCTTCTAACTCCTTAAAAGTACATTAATCTACTAAATCATCAAACAGATTAGAAGCGATTCTGAACTAGAATTTCACTTAGGTTCTTTTCATTTTTCGAGCCTGCCAGAACAACTCTATTTGGAATTAAAATAAATAAAACAAAGGAAAGATTTTATTGTTGTATGTCCTGAGTTGTCCTGAGTTTAACGTTTTTCCTAATTGGAACTGCATGCTGAAGTCACGATCCACACTTCACGGAAAATGACAGTTTTGCTTTATAATTTGTCTTGCACTGATTTCGTGGTTTTTCAAACGGTCGTGATGGCATTGTGGTGGAAACTCAGCAAAATAGTCCGAAGACCGCAGGTTCAATTGCCCTTTCGATCAAAACTCCAGTACGAATAAGCGCTTGGGCAAGTTAAATCTGATAACGTGTGTCAAATTTCCTCACATTGATGTGGCGTGGAAATGTGGAGAGTGAGATGCCGGCTCGGTGTCGTCCTCTTCAGCTGACCATGGGTCAAACTTTTATGGTCCAATCCGAAATAGCAATCGCGTAGTTTCAAAGCGGTACGTTAATATAACTGCATCAAACAAAACCTGATTTTCCGATAATCTTGAATGATGGAATCAAATGAAAAAATCACATGCATGCAAGTACTCAGATAAGCCTAATTTGGATAAATCTGCTTTAAATTTCGCTTCAATGCCCTTTATCGGCGATATCTGGAACTAATTTTAGTTATTCAAAATAATCCGATTTCTCTCTTATCACGTTCGCGCAAACCGCAATTTTTCATGATCCTTTGTTCCTTTTTAATGAATTTTTAAAGTTTTAAAGAACTCATGACGCCCCTTGTATTTATGTTTAACTAAAATAAATATCCATTCCATTTAAAGTACCATTAAAATAAATTACACATGCGCTGATATTAAAGAAAAAGGCATTCCATATGTAATTTCTCTATTCGGGTTTTTATTTGAAGCAAAAGTTTTTATTTTATTAAATCGCAAAAAGCACATATAGTCGTCTTTTCTAAGAAAATTTCATAAAATACGCTTTTATGTAAAAATTAGCTTAAGATTTCTCTCACATTTTCTATAGATTAATCTCAACTTTTACATAAAATGTTAGATTTTTTTATTAAATTCTTAGCAGTTCTAGGAAAAGAAAATTCCATAAAATTAAAAGCTTCCACGAAACACTGGAAAATCATAAAAAAATGAGCTAGACAATGGAGAGTTCTCTGATAAAAATGAACGTCCTCTAAAAATAGCAATTCCCTATTGCAAGTATTTTACATAATTTAGTATACTGAATTTTTTTACCAAACGTTTTTGCTACAAACATCAGCGCCTAAATGGTCAGTAAAAATTTTCTCGCCTACTTTTATTCACAGTTCTATTCTTCACGTTTTATACGAATACGTCTCTTACGGTTGGGAACAATGCCGGTGAGTTTCAAGTCTATTTTTTAACCGCCACACAAAAAAAGAAATTTAAGTAACCTTTTTGTACCCAACAGAAAAGACTTTGAAATATTTCAGCACATGTTATTTAGATTTCTCCCTCTTTCTATAAAATTACTTTTTTTCTACAAGCTAAATAATTTGCTCCGGAAAATGAATTTAGGGCTGATCATTTTACTATTCATCTTGGAGTCAATTCATGCTCGAGTGATAAACAGCAAATTAGGAGCACCAACTGAATTTTTGAATCGATCTAGTATCTTGCTGGAGGAAAAAGGACGTGACGTCACAGCATAAAACAAAGTGCATATATTTTAGACAACATAAACAATTACTGTTATTATGGAACAAAGTGAAAAACTGGATGAATCTGGTTTTGCACTTTATCAAGAGTCACACAAAGCAAAGATTCAAACAGGATTTTTTTCTGTTAAGGGCTTCAGTCTAAAAATTAAGACACTTATATGACCCGAAAAATCCTAAACTGGAAAAATAAAGTAAAAACATCCCCAAGATATCAAAAATATGAAATAACAACTCAAACAAAGACTCTTTCATCACTTGAATTGACTTTATTCAGACATAACTGGAACTGGTTGTAATATAATTTTGAATTTAAATAAGCTTAATATTCCCGTTTATGTTGCTTATTACTACCTGTATATCTTATATTTATTTATTAAATAGGTTATTCTTCTTTTTCAATCTACAAGATTTCCACCAACGACACTATCTCCAAACTAAGCTAACTACTGCTGATCATTTTAAATTTCATAATTCAGGCACAACTGATTATTTTAATATGTTCTTTGTTTTGAAAATGTGTAGACTTCTTTAAGATGTCACTTTTAAATTCTAGTTCAACATGAAAATTATTTATAAAGCAAATAGCAATTTTCTCTTTCGCTCTACAGAATTTCTGAAACGATACAACTGTAAGCTTAATTGTTTGTTCTTGAAAGTGATTTTTAGTAATGATCATTTTATTATTCGTAATTTTGACATAATTGAAAAACTTTATAACCATTCAAATAGAAAACATTTTAGTCTTTATACGCATTCTATTGTATCATTTTTTACTGCCGGTGCAGCATAAAAACTATTTGATAAATTATTTTTTATAATTTTTTCTTCTACTTTCATTTTTTATTCTACAAAATTGTAAAAAGAAACAACCTGAACTCAAAATAGTAAAATTCTTAAAGTAAATTTTACTGCTGATTAATACGATTCTCATAATTCACGCAAAACTTGGGGGCTTTTATATATTTTGCAGTTTGAATCGGTGTATGTTTTATGAATTTCTGATTACTTTATAAAGCATTTTTTCATTATTCATTTCACTATTATAAAACGGAGTAATCCGTAAGCTAAATAATTTGTTCTTAAAAAATATATTTGCTGAGAATTTTATTAATAATTAGTGCTGACAATTGTAATAATTCAGAATTCAGTAATAACAGTCTCATAATTCAAACACAAAAACGCAGGATCTTTAATGTGATTTTCAGTTTGAATGGGTGTAGGTTTTATGATATCCCCATTATGTTATTTTTTACTGCCATGATAGCATAAAAATATTCTTTAACCCTTTAAAGGGTCATTTTTTCTAATAGTGGTATAATAAAAATATTTTTGTATTGAGATTAATTTAAGATAAGAAATTCATTTAGCTTATTGAATGACATAATTTTTTTATTAATTACCGAGTCAAGACACTTCCTTATGATTTGAGATAAGGTATTAGAACATCTAGGTTTTTGCTTCGTCGAAAAATTGCCGAGAGTTTACGCCAATCTTAAAAATCACATTTAAAAATTGATGAATTTGGTGGGAAGTATACTTCCCACGGCCTTAGACAGGGTTAATAAACTCTACGGGACCTATAAAAGGAAGAAGCTTGTAAGACAAATATTTATTTTTAATTTTTAGTATTAATCATTTTAATATTCACAGTTAAATGGAAGCATTTAACTTGTTTTGGGCCTTTTTCTTGTTTAAATGGGCGTCCCCTTTCTTTATAGTTCCAGGATTGCTACTTTTTATATCGACAATGCAATACCTGCGCATACCATTAGGTATCTTTTCCCTCTTTCATTCCTGGTTTATTGAACAGATACATCTTTCACATTTTATTCCGAAATATTTAAATTTGTATGCTGAGCACATATGAATGTGAAACATTCCTTATTAACAAGAAGTCCTGAATAGATAGATGCAGATTGAGTGAATAATATAAATCCCAAGATCTTCGGAATCTATATGTGGTATCTAATTCGTGAAGTAACCTTTTGATACTATAACGAGGCCAAATCAAAAAAAGAATAAAAATATATTTATCACTCTTAAGATAGATTAGACATTGTACAACTCGATATAGTGTTTTTTAAAATAGTCCTCTTCGAGTTGGTATGCACTTGTCCCAACGTGTCTGACATTTCTAGAACATTTGCTGGAACCCATTTTTGACATACTTTTATATATTTATAAATATTATAGTTGTATGATGTGAATATGCTTATAAGAGTAAACTTAATAGTATTCCCATGCAACAAGCACTCTCATACATAATTATCTACACTATAGATACTTCCGGTTTTTTCTCACATGATAATGATATGTGACGATATATGCATGTAATGATTTAAAATTTTCCGAGTTTCAAAAACGCTTCTTACCTTTTAATTCTTAAATTATTCCTACTTCAGCTCTAGTATAAAAGTAACTGCCGCTTTAACTGGAAGAAGTCCTGATTCGACTGGTTGTAGAATTCGGGACTTTCCCCGTTTCTAAAATACTATTTAAGCTCGCTGCGATATTGCTACTTCCTCTTTCACAATATAATTTTTCTCTAGCAAGACGCCCGCTTAGGCGTAGGATTTTCCGTCATGGCCATGAAGGAATTTATAGTTATCCAGTCACTAATAATATCTTTACCTGATTTGTTCTAAGCATGTCTGAAGTTTAAATAAATTATTATTCATTCTACAAGCCTGCATCTTCATTGGATATGTTAGTTTAATACCATCAAATGAAATAACCTTTCATACATAGATAGCCAAAACATCTATAAAATTAATTAATAATTTGAACTTAGAAGAGTTTCCATTTCATAGCCTAGGAAGATCGACTCACCCCAATGGTTGTAGAGTCTTCGACGCAGAAGAGTTAAACTAAATTTTGATTTCTTAAAACTTTTAGAATTTGTGATTAAAAATTCGAGCGATTCAGAGACTTTTGCAAATTTTACGACCTGCCTAAAAAATTTACTTCAATAAATGGATTGGCTGTTTTATTTTAAAAATAATATCAGAATATGACATTAAATTAATAATTTGTGAACGTATCCAGACGCATTGGTTATCTTAAGGATTTATTAGCCACAAGATAATTTAAAAATGGCCAGAAAAAAGAGTGATCAAAAAAGTTACTTAGTAAGTTAGAAGTCATATTGTCAGAAAAATAGTTTTTAATTAGTAACTTTAACACATAACGTTTAATTAAATACATCTGCAATAATTTTACAAGTCGTAAACAGAGTTTTATGTAAATTTGTTTTAGTTCATCCATGAAATATATCGTTATGCGAATTCTTCGCTAAAATTCTTAAATAGATATTTCTCATTTAGTTTATGAACTCGACACTGCGCACTGCATTACTTGCATTTTTACTTTTTTTAATTAGTTTTGAATAATTTAACAAATAATTAATAAAATTGCTTACTCATTCAATTCTTGATTTGAAGCAAGCAGGTTTTTAATAAAAAATTTTAATTGAACAGTTAGTTTTCAGCTAATTAATTTTAATTAAAATTTAAGGTCAAAGTTGTTTTCAAGTTTATTTCTTCAATATTCCTTACACTCGTTTGTTATAGAATCACATGACTGCATTTGAAAAATAAAAAACCATTAAAGGTAGGGTTAAAACAAAAACCGCCTTATTTTATAAGACTTAGAATAAGATCACAAAAAGGAAAAAACTAAGACTTAGATAATTCATTTAGCTTAGATTAGCTATTTTTGTTTTATTTTATTCTTGCCGTTCTTAAACGAGTTCATATCTGGAAAGTTCAGCGAAAAAGAAAAAAAAATCAACGAAGTTAACTTAACCAGAACAAGAATCGAAGGCTCTTCTAATGCTAACCACTTACATATTTTAAAACAGTAGAGCCATCTGGCCTTTAAGATTTTATTCATTTTACTTTTGTAACTAAACAGAACGACATTTCACTTAAGGGCAAATGAAATTAATTGAAACGTGAATAAAGATTTTTTTGTTTTTCATTATTATTCAAAAAACTCTGAATTTCCAAATTCCTGTCTTTCGGAAAATTCTATCAAATAGTTAGAGAACTGTTTATTGGATGAAACATTTTAATAAAATTTCAAATCTCTTGCAATGTTTGGTATGTGTTCTCATATTCTCAGTAAAAACTGCCGAATTTCCTTCTGCTTTTTGCTGACTCATAATCGAATTTAACGATCAACTTACTTGAGGAAAAATATGTTTTTGAGTTTCTTTCCTTCTCCGCATTCAATACATTCTTCACCTTTGAAGCCTTATGCTGGAATTTTCGATCTTGTGCATTCTTCCATTTCCGTAACATTCTTTGGTCGGAACTCATTTCTCTTTGTTTCTTTGCTCTATTGGAATTTCTATGAATTCACTTTCAAAATATCCTAAGGTTCTAATGCCTAGAACCTACATTTCGATTCGAAAGTCTTGCAACCAAATGAATTCTACAATATTTACAACACATCTCGAATTCTTTTCCCTCAATACAAGTTTTATTTTCTCCGAAGATTAATACAGCGTGGAAATTCAGAAATGTATCTCCTTGGCAATGGAATGCCAATTTTTAGAAAACCTAAATATTTCTCTTTTCTTCCCTAGCAATCTTCATTACTTTTTGTCTTTGAAAAGCTTTTTTTCATGTTATTGTATTCTAATTTCGAAATTGAAAAAATCTTATCGGTAAACCATAAATTAAAGCTGAAAGATTTTATTATTAAATTAAATATCAATAACGAACCAGTAGCATTTTCTCTTCAGAATAAAAACTGGCAAGTCTGCTAGAAAAGATTTTTTTATTAAACGAAAAAACAGAGTATGCATTTTTACGCGGATTTATTTAACTTGACTAGTTTCATGTTTGTAAGGATGGAATTTTGTAATCGATTTTTCATTCACTTCCTGAGGTGCTAGAGTCCTGAAATTTTTTGCAGTTATCGATAACAATAAAGCATTTTAACATTATCAGAATTTCATTACCACTTAATCGATTAATTTTGATTAAATTTTGATTGCACGCAAGTGGCTCCATCTGGTAGTGAATTTCAGGGGGAAAGATTAATTGAACCAAGGTGCCACAGCATTTATAAAAAGGAATTAGGAAATATAGTAAAAGCTAAAATATAAAACATTGTAAAAAGTGAGTTTAGTTTAGTTATATTAACGTCCAGTTTTGAAGCAACACGAGGGCTATTTTGGGACGGACCTCGTAATTTCGAACCTCGGTCAGATGACGAGGGCGACACCTGAGCTGGCACCCCCTCTCCAAACTTCTGCATCACACCAGCAGGAGGACGTTTGGCCCCGGCCCTAAAGCCGAGACCCTACCACTAGGCCACCGCGGCCCAGTAAAATGAGAAAAATTAAACTCGTTTTTATTAATGTACTAAAAATAACAAAATATTTTTATCAAAAACATGGAGATCAAACTAAAATCGTGAGGCGGAAATTAAGTCACTATGAATGTCATGAGAAAGAAAATTTCTAAACATTCATGAAACAAAATTAAAAATGCAATATCAAAGTGATTAAAATTCCCATTTGTTTGAAGTATTTAAATCAACGCTTCACTGTTTTACGACGCTTCACGGTTTTCGACCTCCATATTTTTTATTTTAAAAAAACAATTTTCCTTTTTTAGTGCACTAATAAAAGTAACAAAAAATTATTTTTCAAATGAAAATCAAAAATGAGCCAAATGAAAACTTTTGTTTAATTTAGTTAGATTAATAGTTAAACGAGGGCTGTTTGAGAAAAGACCTCGCAATTTTGTACTGTGGGCAGATGACTAGAACCAAGATTCTGTCACTAAAACCACAGTGGCCTCAAGAGAAATTACTTGCATAACCAATAAAATGTATTTAATCTTAACTTCTTTATATCGTTTGATTAGTTTTTCTGAATTTATGGTAATTTCCAAGCTTCTACAGAGATTCTTGAGTACTTGAGATTAAAAGATAATAATACATATATATTAAGCATGCCGACCCTACTTACGGTAGCTTATACCTTCATATTTTAAAGAATTCAGGTTTTTATTATTTTTTTACTTCAGACCTGGTGGTGGCAACTACCTGAAAGTCCTGATTTCTCTGTCTAAGGGGGAACCTAGCTTAAATTTTACAGTAGAATTCTTACGACAATTAGAAAAATATTTCGCGCAAAAACATCTAGAGAGTATGAAAAAAATCAGGGCTTAAAGGGTTGATGTCGATGAATCTTCTGTTCGCTTTTCCTTCGATAAACAGAAAATAAAATTTCTAGGAAAATATTGTTTGTGTTAAACTATATATATATATATATATATCAATATCATGAAAGTCAAATAATATTAAAATAAAATGGAGAGACTGTAGTAAATCGGTAAAAGCGTATAGATGCTCATCAGGGTAAGTAAAATCTATACGAACCGTTAAAATTAGTGAAATCATAATGTTTTCTGCGAACAATGTTGGCATATAGCTAAAAAACACTGTCCTTTACCCCGAACATTATGACAAACCAATTACATTTCTGCTATGTTTGTTTCGTATTTGTTATATATATATATATATATATATATATAACCATAACGGCTCTCCTTTCCAGCCTCGCCATGCGAAATACAGTCTGAATGACCCGGCCTCCTCGAATCGTAATTCGGGCCCTGTGGTCGACGCCTTATAGCCCCCATTAGGGGTGGTATATGCGACAACCCCTCAGACAGAGGTACGACCCTTCATTGGTGAAGAGGTAACTCGACCCCACATCATTATTGTACCCACCTAGGAAGCGAGACCTTTCGTGCTTATTTATACGGCAGTTTCTCATCCCCATATGTGCACCCCAGTAGGATTGTATTAAACATAAAAGGTTAAGGTTCTTCTCTAATTGAAATATTACATAAGTATATTACAAAAGATGAATTTTATATTTCATCAAAATGTCTATCGTTTCGTACGGTGATAGTATGATCTATTTTATGTATTAATCATAAAATAAATCGTACGATCATCACACAAAACAATAGACATTTTAATGGAATATAAAATTAATCTTCTGTAACATGTAATATCTCAATTACAGAGGAACCTTAAATTTAAAATGATTGCTCAGATCTGGAGATTTTTCGAGTGTTCATTCCTAAAAACTGATAAATTCCTAGTAACGCTCTTTAAAAAATTGCAACTATAAACTGTGACCTAATTTTGACGTTTTGGATTTGTTTAATGCCCTACTTTGGGAACCTTTTTGTACTTAAAAAGTACTATAAGATGGTGAGAAGCGCTGAATACCGTTCTTTTTCAATTCCATTGATGATAACTCTTGTCAACAGTGGAATCTTAGTTAATAAAGTTATTGAATTATTAAATAAAATGTTCTGTACAATTTTTTTATTTATAATTTATCATAACAAGTAGCAATTCATGCATTTATCATAACATGAAATTTGTAGTTATCATTTTAAATCTGATTTCGCTTGTAAAACTTGTTTTCTGATTAACAAATCACCAATACAATTTATTTTCATTAATCTAATATTTCTTAAATAACTTTAGTAGCCTCGTTGGTAAAGATGATGAGCAAGAATTGCTTGCTATTGAAACAATATACGAATTCTGCCTGTACACTAGTTTTGTTACACCCCTGGGCCAATTTCTTCGAAACGATTACCAATAAATGTCCTCTTGTGTTGTTAAGAGAAAGTACGTGATATGTGAACTGCATTTGATAGCATTGTTCATAAGAGTATCATCAAAATAAAACTGGAGAATGGCTGCTTCTGAGACATATCAACTTATTTATCTCGGTGGATGTGAAAGAAAATGTAGATACACTTACTCGTGAATGTATTCACTTATTAATTCAATTATAAAAACAGTTTTCCTTCTTCATTCCTATTCTTACATGCATAGCTTCTTTCTTCCTTTGGCGAATTTTATAATTGTTCTTATTGATCTTTTTATGCTGCATCTAGCACGGATTAATGACGAATGTACGAATTTTAAATGCATACAGTATCAGTAATACTGTATTAATTAGTTTAGTTACCCTTATAGCCGAAATAAGGTAGAACATTGATTAGTTTTGTGAAATGCTTCGGGATCTCTCATGCCTTTAACGCGATAGATAACAAAATTTGTACGAATGTTGGTTCATATGGGTGAGGTAACTTCAATGCAATGAAGCATCTATTAACACATTATAAGTACAGTATTACCTCGGATTTCGTTGACTTCGGTTATCGCAGGTTTCGGTGTTCGCCGATTTTTCCATGAAAAATTTGTTTCGGTTTGCGTCGTTTGCCTCCGATTTCGTCGGCGTGTTCGCATTATCTCGCTACTAATTTTGCGAAAAAAACGGCGAAGGTGAGAGTTTGGACAAGTCTGAGGCCGAAAAATTTGTGTCCGAATCCAAATATTGCTTAGAGGCTAAAGGATTCATCCCCCAACAAGTCTTCAACTGTGATGGAACTGACCTCTTTGGGAGGAAAATGCCAAAGAGGAAGTTCATTATACTGGAGCCAAAAAGCTCTGCAAGGACATAAGCCTATAAAAAATAGTCTAACTCTTTTGTTGCATGGCAATGCTAGTGGTGATTGTAAAGTCAAGTCCTTACTATCGCATCATTTGGAAACTCCTAGAGTTCTCAACAGTTTTGTATTAATTTCTTATTGTTTTTAGTACTATACTATATTTATTCTCTATAAAATTTGTTTTTGGTATGTATTTTGGAGTGTCTAGAACGAATTAATTCGATTTGCATTGTTTCATATGGAAATAATTGCCTAGGTTTTCGTCTGTTTCGGATTTGGCCGATTGTTTTCGCACGGATTATCGACGAAAACCGAGGTATCACTGTATTGGCTTGTGGGCTACTCAGTTCGACTCTAAATAAAATTTTTGATTTCAAAATTTCTTCTAATTTAATGTTGGTTAGATTAATCGTTACATATATATGCAACTAGACATTAGTTTACTGGTTTTCTCCTCCAGAACCATCTTCTTGTTGTGTGTTCTGGGTCATATTGGTCCGAATTAGAAGGCCATTTTGGTTAGTTTCGCCAGAAGGATTTTGGTTAGTTCCGAAACAATGCCTAAGAGGCTAGATGTTGCTTGCTATGGCTGCTACTGACTACTATTATCAATGGGACCTAAATCACTTATTTTAGCAACAAAACAGTCTTGAAAATCTTCCATTTTAACCCCACGCAACCTCTATTAACACACACACCATGTATTTGACACGTTTTTATCTATTACAATCGTTTATTTAAGATTTTTGTATCGCTTGTTGCCTACCCTTTCAAAGTGAAAACCTTAAGCTGTGTGCATTTCCTCAAAGCTTTGACCAAAAAAATCTTTTAAAAAATTCAGCAAACTACTGGCACCGAATGACAACTTATGAGCAGTGAGACGAATCTAATTTCTAAACATGTTTCTTCAGACTGCCCTAGCGTACAGAGACGAGCTATCTCGAACAGATCATGCCCTGAAGTACACTCATTATGACACAAATCATAAAACCGTAATGTACATACTCGGAGTCCATTTCAATGCTTCCTTTCTTCAGAGAGTTTACCTATTATTTTCAAAAAAAATTTATTTATATATCCTTGCCAAAAAAGTAATTTAAAAAATATGTGTGAATGTATAAAAGTAACTTAATTTTCTGGAAAAATTATCTCTTTATGCAAGCAATTTCTCTTAGTAAAAGAACATTTCTACTATTCCTATATTATGTTTTTATGTTATTGTTAGTTATCACATTTTGAATGATCCCAGCATCAATTGAATGCCGCGTTTCCTATAATGCTCAAGAAAACAAATGATTACTCGTTTGTCTTTCACACAAACTGTTAACGGATACATCGCAGTAGAGCAGAGGTTCCCAACCTGTGGTACAACAAGTATAATGCATATTAGCAACAACAAGTACAACAAAATACAAGAACTACAAGTACAATATTAGTAATGGCGGAAAACACAAAACACAAGGGATTGAAATTTTAAAAAAGTTATAGACTTTTGTTTCCGCAAGTTCGTGTGAAAAGTCTATATTATGCAAATCCGAAAGCCTACTGGGTAGCAAAGAAGAGTATCAAGAACTTGATGTGAAAGCAATAAATCATTTAATACCTTTCACGGACACTTATGCTTATGTTAATAACAAATATCACAATTAGCTTGACTCAACTCCAGACATGAGATTATATCTGCCTACATCTGAACCTAATTTTATAAAATTCAGCCCCATGAAACAGATTTAAGGATCGCATTGAAATTTTATTTCATTTGAATAGTTGATTAACACGATGAGTAATTGTTAGCGTTCCTCGTAAGCAGTGGCGGCTCGTCCATAAGAGCTGCAGTCCCCCCCCCCCGAAATTATTTTAAAAGATTGTATTTTGGTTTTTATTATAATTGTCTTACTTTTCCACTTTAAGAATTCAGTGATCAACGAAAATGGCAAAAAAGTTTTTAAAAAACATAAAAGGAAGACGGAAAATCAATCAAGAATTGAGAGAGAGACAGACCAGAGCTGCAGCAAGTTTTTCCCCTCCTGAGGATTCGAAATTAATGCAATAAGCAAAGCGAAGAGGAAGAAAAGCAACCCTTTCTCCGCTTGAAATTGCATTCATTTGAGCTGCATTTTTTTTCAGCTCTCATTTGGCGCGACTTCCTCATTTAGCTCTTTTTCACTTTTTCTCAGTAGTTCAGTCGTTAACTCGTTTTTTTAAATCCAATTCTGGAGGAGTTGTACTTTTTTGCTTCTTTATGTTTTTTCGGGTGCTGATTACGATTCTGAGGTTTGCCATCAATAATTTTTGTTGGAATTTTAGATATAGCCAAAAAGCATGAAAATTCTCCCCCTCCCCAGTTTTTTGCTTATAACTCAAAAACTATCAATTTTTAGTATAACATCATTATATATCAAAATAATCAGCACAAAATTAACTAAAACTTAGGTCTATACAACTTTTGCAAAATTATTGAGGCCGCGGTGGCCTAGTGCTAAGGTCTCGACTTCGGGGCCGGAAGTCTCCAGGTTCGAAACCCGATTCCACTTACGATCCGTCGTGCATTGGGCCTGTTGCACGCTAAATCATGCGTAGGGGACCAAACGTCCTCCCGTTGGTGTGGTGCGGAAGTTTGGAGAGGGGGTGCCAGCTCAGGTGTCGTTCTCGTCATCTGACCGTGGTTCAAAATTACGAGTTCCGTCCCAAAATAGCCCTCGTGTTGCTTCAAAGCAGGACGTTAATATAACTAAACTAAACTAACTAATGTGAAATTATTTCAATGTTATTTTCATTTGTTTAGACGTGAAACTATTACTTTTATAAAATTGGAACAAAATGTAAAGTCGAAAATGTATCTTACATATGATATCAAGTGAATTTGAGTGATTTGACTCTTATGCTAAGCTAAGCACTTAACATTCTTAATAAAAACTTCTTGTGTAGGTATAATTGGAAGGGGGAGTTATGACGCGAGGGGGTACGCAAAAGTGAAAAGATTGATAAAGGGGTACGGGAAGAAATAAAGGTTAGAACAGCTGCAGTACAGAGTAATGAAAAGTTCCCAGAAGTTATAAAATTCCGTTTTCAACTGATTAAATAGTCAAAAAATAAATTTTGCCTCCGCCTTCTTTAAAAACCTATTTATGAAATCCTAACAATCTATTCGTGAATTTTTCGTAATTTTTAATATTTCTAATTGTGTTGCTACTTACAGAAATTTCAGCTTAATAATGAAACAGAATTTTAAAAATGATGTACCAAGAACCTGAATAAATTACATTAAAAATATGCAAACCATTAAAAGCGATTTGAGACAGAATGAATATTTAAATAGTATGATAATATTAGTGCGCATGCTAATGTTAACTCTAATGACGTCATTCCTTCGATCTCGCCTATTTTTTATTAATTCTGTGTAATAATAATGTATGGCTTGCAATTCATCCATCATTTTAAACATCATTATTACTATTGATTATTACAGCCGTGATTATATATGTATAATACGCATAGGTTCCTGAAAATTATTCCTGTAATGTACGAGATTTTATATTCGAATCTTTAACAATTGTGAATATTATTCTGAAATTATGTTTCTGTTAAAAACTATTTTTTATTCCTTTAGCTAATTATATACATTGAGTTGCCATTAGTCTTTTCTAAGATGATTTTAAAAACGGATCAACATTAAATCTTTGTATTTTGCTGTTCTACCATTTAAAATGTTTATTCAAATCACTCGAAGTAATATTCTTCAAAAATATTTTTGATTCAAATAGTATCTTTCTTTTTTATCAATTTCTATGGATTTGTTACGATATATAAATTTAATTTCCCAAAAATCTGTTTATTTGTGAATGTTGATGCTGCGCAATACCCGTATCAGTCGCTACTTATTATTTTAAAATTTTGAAACTATTCTCAAATGTTTTTGTGAGCTTAAATGTGAGTTTCGTTTTATTTATTATGCTTGAAGGAATGTGTAATTTTACTAAATAATATCAAAAATTCATTTTACTTCGTATAAATGTGCTACCGGTTGAACCGAATGGAAAGAAAACAAATTGATCGGCAACGATCAAACCTTAGCTCTTGTTTATGACAATCCGACTGTGCTGCCATCTATGTTCTAAGATATTGTCTAATATTTTTTACCTTGAATTTTACAGCGAAAAGTCATCACATCAATATTTTTTTTTAATTTGACTGTATAATATGTAGATTAAGTAACTAATAAATTCTGATGATAAAATTATCTCGTTACAAAATGAGTATTTACCCAAATACCAACATTTTATTCAATAAACTTTATTGCAGCTCCAAATTTGAAATGAGTAGTATCAGAATCAGCACCAAGATATTCTACAGTATTGTTACGTATGATATTGCGAATGATGAACAATATCCAAAAAAATAAATATAATCACATTGTACCACCGGAGATGGTATTAGATTGACAAATTATATTTCCCGCATTCCATTTATCCTGTTGACATAGAGGCAATAGAACTTTTTGGTTCTATGTAACTTCCTTTTGGGGAAGTTGAATTTTTGAAACCTTTCACACAAAAAATAATCTTTGTGAATCCTGTTAACTTTCTTATCATTAACATTTTCGACAAAAGGTGATTTGGCTATAAGAAGAATAATCATTTATTCCCCTGAAGCATATATATGAAAGAACTTAAGATAGTTTTCTCTTTTTGGAACAGAAAATTCAACCTAAAGAAAATTTGAAGATGTTTACATAATTTGTTTCGTGAATGGAAAACATGTCAGTAAAAGAAAATATGCAACTCTATTGAAAAGAAAAATAAATTTCAAAATCTATTTAACACCGTTTCTTTAAGTAAACAACTCGGAATTTTTTACATATCGCTGACCTTAAAGATCCATTGATAAGCATAATGTGCTTTTAGTGAGCTTTATCCAAACATGCTTAAAGGAAGTTTTGGCAAGCATCCTATGGAAGGTTTTCTTTTGTGCACTCAATGCTTAGTTCTTTCATATTTCTTGCATTGTGTTCCAAAATACCACACTAGGGGGTTTTTTTTCACTAAAGAGGTGATACACTTCTAACAAATAAGGGATAAGTCAACTTGAATTTTGCCAAAGGGAAGTGATGATAAAAGAATGAACAATGAAAACAATAAGAAAATTATTGATAAAAAAGGCAAGTCCATAAGAATTTTACTATATGCCTAGTACCAGAAAGACATTGTACAATATTTTTCGATACTTTAGAATATCAAGAGTTTCTTGAAATACTAAAGACATGGGGAAATCAATCTGTTATTGACAAGCATTTTTCCCCATGTGGCTATTTAAAAAGCTTGTTCATGACATATAACACCCTTTTATCGATAAAGTGTCTTCAGTAAATCGGAGCATTGATTCAGTTTATTGCTTGAATGCTGGAAAAATAGTGAGATAGAGCAAAAATAAATCAGAAATGATCTAGCTTTTTATTTTGATATGCTTAAACCATATGCGATGTTTCACACCCAAAAAATATTCTGACAAAATCCTTTAATGTCTTGTTTCATTTTGAGATGAACATAAAACCAATAAATTTGGAAATTCTTAATTTAAGCAAGCTGTCTCTTCCTCAGTTGACATTGAACTGAATGCTATTGGATTCACGCTTTACAACTAAACATGCGCGAAACTGGATATAAAGAGTTTTGAATAAAATATCATACAAAATTTATGAATTTAGTAACAATTATATTATTCTCATTGATTAATAATTCTCTACCTCAGAAATAAACTATCGTAAGTTCAATTTTGTAGATTTTATCGTATTTGTATTATCCCGACTTCATTTTCGAATGTCTAAAGTATCTTAGCTCAAGGTCGAACAAAATACAATATAACAAACGACATATTGCGCTCTCTTAAGTTTTCTTGTAAGCTCTCCTGTAAAGTGCTAAAATTGTTACTTACGATAATTTACCTCTGACGCGCAGAATTCTTATCACTATTCCAATACGTAAAAATTATTTTTTTTAATTAAAAAAAGGTACAAAACAGGCTATAATGGATTAACACAAGAAAACTATTGAATTTTGTGATATTTCTTATAATATAAAACAGTGTTTCGTGAATTATGAGTTCCTACCACAAAGCGGAACAGCGGACATAAATTATTGAGAAGCGAAAATATATAGCCCATGCTATTCAAAATGTGCTTCTCAAACATATCTGTAATGGTAGGCAAAAGTAATCCAGAAATCCATTCTGATATGAAATGCTGTCTTAAAATAGGTTAAATAAATATCCATAGATAGATGGTTCAAAAAGTTCCGTGACTGGCTCTGCACAGCTCCAACGAATAGCAGTACGAGCTTGTGCTTGCAATGACTGTCACTCATAATCTTAACAACGGGAATTGATAGAGTTGTTGTTTTGTGCAATCAAGGTCATAACCTTCAGGAATTTGCGCTGGCTCCCGGTAGCAGTGTGAAAGCGACGACCTTTCAACAGCATTTTTATCGTTAGGAAGAAGAAGCCCTATTAACATAAGATATTGTACAATATCACCACACAGTTATTCAATATTCTGAATGCCGGCAATATCGTGCAGATATCGTAACAATATTGCAGAGCATCTTGTGCTATTAGGGAGAAGTTCATTGGAGCTAATCATGCCATTTGAGCGGTTGCAGAAGTGGTAATATGTCGTGTTTGGCGAGAAACTAGGGAAATACGGCAGCATTGACCGAATATTCTTCCGAACTTCAAAGTAAAATTCTCTATAATGGCCTTGGAGAACGAAAAGCATGGTCTCTGTGTCGATGCCTCTCGACACACAGCGTCAATATCAAGATTGCAGATCGCCGTCATATCGTGCTCTATAGAACCAGACCCACAGTTTTTTTATACAGAACAGAACGCCGTCCCTTACCCCCGTACCCGTGACCAGACCGGTCACTGAACGGTTTGATGGGCAAGACACGGGAATTTTATTTAAGAAAAAGAAAAACAAAATAAACAAAAAGATGGAAATATATACACTATGTACAGCACGGGCATTTCACTTTTACACTATTAGTTCGTAATAGTCTTCTTTTCATTAGATGTTGAAATACCTTTCTTTTATTTGAGGGGGGAATGTCCGGTAATTGAGCTACTTAGTTCAGCTCGCTGGGAAGTTAAAGGCTAGGGAGGCCGGAAAAGATCTCTGTTTTCGCTCATGAATTTGATAATCCCACGAGACGAGGTTATTGGCGACCCTTTTCAGCCATTCTTGTTCGAAGTTTGGCGTTGGCTTCCTCATATGCCAAGACACTGTATAAATACACTCCGCGGCATAGTGAAGTGCCGTGCCAATTCCACCACAACTGCAATAATCGCTGTCAGACAGGTGAAACCTTTTGAGGTAGACAAGGAAAGGTCCATGTTGAGAGAAGAAGATAACATCCTCACTAATCCAGTATATTTGACAAAACTTCTTAATTATTAAATAAAACTTTTTTCGTAACTTTTATCTCCCTCCCTATGTGTACACTTGTGGGATAGCAAACAAGCTTGTCCCCGCGTGTATAAGTTAGCGTTCTCTTTAAGTCTGCCAAAATGTGTGGCGTGTAATGAAGATTAAGAGTCTTTGATCTAAAAAATTTATTCCTTTCTTCTTGATCAGATGCAGGCCTCAAATGTTATTTGTTAGTCCAGAATAGCCCAAATACATGGCAATTAGGCCCCGAATTCGGACCGGATTGCTCAAGTCATCGAGGCAAATTGAAGTGACTTTCAAAAGCGTATACTTTAAAGATTATGTTCAAAAATTTCATTCCACCATGGTTATTCGGTTAAAGACAAGGTGGGTGAACCCAGAATGTATACTCCTCACTGTTCAAGTGAATGAAGCATATAGATTTGCATATTGTAATCGAATCTCAGCAATCGAAAGAATTGTTTTTGTTCAAAGATTTATAAAAAAATGTAGGGTGTACACAAATGAAACGACTCATTTCAAAAATTAATTTTAAAAAACTAAGAATGTTGGAACTGCGTCCTTTTTTTTAATGAGAGCGCATCTCAAAAAGATTTTTTTCAGATAGGTAACATGCCATTTCGGTGGTCTAGGGGGTCGTAAATTATTGGAAATCAAAAATTTGTTTAGAGCCATTAACTGAGAAAATATTAAAACTGGAAGAAAAATAAAAACATGTATTTGTAGGGAATTTTACGCTCTTGAATTTTTTAATTCGCATGTACTGTGGAAACTGAAGAGTTTTCGTGATGATCAAGAAAAAATAAAAAAAAAGAAACCAGAAAACACACATGGGCTTCTGCTGATCGGTAGCCAATGCGTACTGAATTTTCTCGCTGTAACAAATTTTGGAACGGCGTAATGCCACGTTACTTATCTGAAAAAAAACTTTTTGAGATGCGCTCTTATTTTTAAAAAACCATAGTTCCAACATTTTTAGGTTGTTTTTTTCTATTAATTTTTGAAATGAGTCGCTTCATTTGTGTACATCCTGTATATATACGAATTCCCGCATTGGATGTGGAAGATCTTTTTTTTGGCTTGGCTTCCCAAACAAATATGAACTTGCTATAATGCAATCACATCGCATTTCAGTTTAATTACGATTTTCCATAGTAATTTCACTCCAAAATAATAAAAAACTTATAATTTACAATAAATGGATAATTTCATAAATTTACTGAACATGTTAAGATTCCTGTATCATTGTACTTCCTTGCCGTATTTCTGCCTTTTCCATCACTAAATAAGCACAATAAAAATGCCTTTAAAATCGTTTCTCTCTCTAAGTTTACTTCCAATATATGTGGAAAATTATTTGAAAGATCATAGTACAAAGCAGCAAAAGACAAAGCCCATTGTTTTGGAAATAAAATTGATAGGTCTTGTCAGGTCGAATTTTTTTTACTCTGCCATATTCTAATATTTTTAAGGTTATTGGTATCGATTTATCTTGATCACAACCTACTTTGAGCAACTAAATATTCTGCCTATTTCAGTCGTTTAAAAATATTTTACACAATTATGAATTAATTTTAATATACATATTTTTCGCACACAATAGTTTACTTTCGTTTCTCGTCCATTTTAACACATCGTCAGCAAGTAGAGTAAAATGACGCGTTACTAAGTTCGGCGTTATTCAGCCGGTATGGTGAAATAATGCTTTATCCGTGTTAATGTTTACTGGCCTATTGGTAAAAATAACCTTTTATGTTTTTTGATGGAATCAGTTGAAGTGATATCTACTGAAATGAAATTTCTGACAAAATGCATAACGATTCCCATCTATTTCTTATTTTTCAAATAAACTAAACATTTTCATATTATTTCCATTTTAAATGTTAATAATCAACCTCTTAAACTCCTATATTTTCATACTGCACATTTTGTTCTATTTAACGAATTTTATAAACATTTTTTTTATTTGAAAAATTTTGGTTATATTCTTTGATAAAACTAAAATTCGTAGGCTGCATATAATTATTTGTACATAGCAACACCGGTCCACTAAGTGTTTTAACACATTGTGAGATATCTGTTTTAACAGAGTGTAAAAAGTAAAATAGAATTTTGTATATTTTTTCAAAAAATAAAAATTATTAGATCGAAAAAGTTAAATAATGAGGAAATGGGATGTAGAATAAAATTGTTTGAACTACACACGGTTCTATGAATGTTAATTTTATTCAACGTTAGGAAAAATATGACTAGTATGGTTAAGAAAATTAAATTAAAATTAAAAGATATTTAAATATATTTATATTTTAACCTCTGTCATTTTTTATTGTTTTTTAAAAGCATATTCAAACGGTATTCTTATTTTATGCCCCTATTCTACGTAAAGTTTTCTTTCATCCTCCAATAGCGGGCAGTTCTTTTTCTATATAAAACCGAAAGTTATTTTTAATCGCTATCGTATGCAACGTTTCAGAATCAGTTGAAATCTTTGTGTTGCAAAACAAATTGCGCCTCCCTCCAAGGGGTCTATTCTGGTACCCCCAGTTGGGTGCAGGGAGTTGGGTTGGGTTCCGTTGTTAACGTGCGGAACCCAACCCAACCGGGGGTACCAGAATAGACCCCCAAATTGTATGGAATAATCGAGAAGTGATTTCTACTCTTTCAGCGGCAGGAGGGTTTTTCTCGAATGAATTATATATAGATTTTAGCAAGTTCAATCCAATAAAATTGATAAAACAAAGCATTGGAATAAAAGTAAAATAAACGTAAAGGGCAATTTGTTTCTATATTGTGCAAAACGGTGGAACAAGAAGTTATATTTAATGGCCCATCCAGAATTGTTTTTCTTTGTGATCAATATGTTTACCAGTTTTCTTTTGTCAGTTTCTAAAATTTTGTGTGGGGGAGCATATTATTGTACAAAAACCATTTTAACATCTTAAATTTCAAAAAATTGGCTTTCCAATAATTATACAGTAGACTCTCGATTAACCGGGATGGTAGGGAAATGCTTCGTCCCGGATAAGCGAATATCCCGAATAATCTAATTTAAGCAAATTTTGATGAAACATTTTGGAAAAATGATAGAAAATGTAAAATTATTATGCAATAAGACATTAATAGTTTAATTAATGCAAAAGAAAAAGAATTAACAAGAAATTTTAATGTTATTTAGATTTACAATTCGTACAATTAAAAAGAAAAACAGAAATGTAGTTTGCCTCACTGTTTTGTGAAAAATGAAATGATAGAAGTCTATTTTTGTTTTTAATTTACTCTTCCACGAATTATACGACGCAGATTTCTCAATATCAATACAATAGGAAGGGTTGAGAAGAATGCGGTCTTCCCGCACATTCCAACGGCCGCGATCTGCGCTTCCAAGATTTCCGGGGGGTCGTCCCGGATAACCCAATTCCGGTTAATCGAGAATCTACTGTAATAAGTCGCGGACATCAGCTAGTTTTTATATATTGTAAACGATTACGAAATTGACACCCAGAAAATGTCAAATCAACTTAATTGTCAAAAAATTACTTGAAATTCGATTATTCTCTTTTAAATTTTGTTGTAGAACTTGACTAGCAATTCAAATAAGCTCTCATTTTTCAAAGACCCATGTTCCATATAAAATAATCGTGAGGGGCTTTTTAAAAGAAAAGAGCTATATTTTTTAATTTTGTGAAACTTAAAACTGAATTATAGTGTCCACTTAGCCCGATGTACTAACTGCGATTTGATTTTAGTTCTGTTCCTCTTACGAACAATAATTTACTTAATTTGTAAAACGGAAACTTTGAAACTTCAAACTCCTCTCTCTTCTCTACTTTCTCATTTAATAATACTAGAGGTCGCCCAGCGGTCGAAATTCGACCGTAATTCATTAAATTTTTAAGTTTGAACGTTATTGGGGTTATTTTTATTGAAACAAAAAAAATCGGGCGGTTAAAAAAAATAAATGTTGTCCGACTGTTGACCACAGACTTTTATGTGTTTGACATTCAGTATGAACGTAAACAATGAATGTTTTATTTTATTTAATTTAATGTATTAGGAACACATACTATATATAAATCCCTTAGAGCCATCTCTACTCTGTGCGGTAAGGGACGGCGTTCTGTTCTGTGAGACTGTTTGACCACAGACTAATATGTGTTTGACATTGACAGATTTAAATCATCTGCATTTTGCATTTCACTCCGAAGAGTTTTTTTATAAATAATCTAAATAAGCTCCCTCTTGGAGTGGATTTCACTGCGGGGGGATTAAATTCATCCACTCCGCATAAGCTCCTCAAGGGAGGCCAGACCCAGGAACAATCAGGAACCAGCGAATGCAGCCTGCGACAACATTGATGTAGTGCAATGCAATAGCGAAACGTGTCCAACAAACAGCAAACTCCGAAAAACCAGCACACAGCCACAAAATGGTGAAAAATACCTATAAATTCTATCAGCATTACATAAATTTTATCTTCCTGCACTCCTTCTCCATATGAACTTTAACTATGCCAAATCTCACACTCCTCCGTGAGCGCGAGTTTTGTAACATCGTAAAGATATTCTAGATGCATTTTTACGTCTTCCCTTTGAGCGATTGCGCCTAAAATTTGACTCAAATCTACAATTTAATTTTCAAGACCGCATACCGAGTTTCATTTTTGCACTTTGTTGCGTCTATGAGTTATTGCGTTCACATATACATGAACAGACTGACCGACAGATAGTCATCCCTTAGGCGGATTCCGTCCAAAATTTGACACATATCTACAAGTCTGGTGATAAAATCATATGCAAAATTCCATTTATCTAGCTCGCTGTGCTTTTAAGTCATCGCTATCACAAGCACACGGACTGGAAGTTAGACATGTTTAGTTATATTAACGTCCCGTTTTGAAGCAACACGAGGGCTATTTTGGGACGGGCCTCGTAATTTTGAACCGCGTTTGATGACGAGGACGACACCTGGGCTGGCATCCTCTCTCCACACTTCCACACCACACCAGAGAGAGGATGTTTCGCCACTATGTATGATTTAGCGTGAAAAAGTTCCCATACACGGCGTATCTTTGGTGGAATCGGGTTTCGAATCTAGGATCCTCCGGTCCCGAGGCCAAGACCTTACCACTAGGCCCCTGGGGGTCATCAAACGCGGTTCAAAATTACGAGGTCCGTCCCAAAATAGCATTCGTGTTACTTCAAAACGGGACGTAAATATAATAACTAGTTGCATTCCTTTTAGCCTTCGAATATTACATTCCTGCTGGAATGGATTATTTCATCTATCAAATATTAACGTTTTATTTCTTTTGTTTGATTAATGTCCTGTTTTGATTCTATACGAGGATTCTTATGAGACCTACTTAGTAACTTAAAGTCATGGTCGAATAGCAACAACTGAGGTAGCACCCCTCGCTCTGAATCGCCATATCACACCAATCCGAGGACGTTTAATGGGTTCCGAATCTAGGATCCTCCGGTCCCGAGGCCAAGACCTTACCACTAGGCCACCGCGTGCCCCTGGGGCAGTTAGACAAATTTCAGTTAGCCGTAATATAAAAAGTTTATAAAGAGACAGGGTACTTCTGTTATCCTCTTATCAAAAACAGGAGAAGCAATTTATATTCTCCGTCTATACCAATCAGAAATTGCTGCCTAAAATTACGAAAAACCTTTACGCAAAAGACTTGCACTTCGTGAGATGTTTTTTAAAAATTCTTCGATGCCCATTTTAATTTATTAGTCAATAAAGGCTGAAAGTTTACTGTGAAATGTTCCCTAAAAGCACAGACGTGATCTTTGAAGTATTAAATTTATTCCAGAGAGCTCTCTAAGAATTATTTAGTTCGCTTCAATCTCCAGTCAAGAAGTACGAGGTATGACCTATCGTTGTTAATTTACTATCAAATATTTATCATCGCAGCCATTACGATTTTAATACACGCTGCGTGCTATCCGGGAAAGCACATCACCCAGAAATACTCAATTATGTCATTTCCTCACTTGAATATTTAAATATTAAGCATTGTCGCTGATGTTTCGGTAATTAGGCGGAACTCTAGCATGTCATTTGCATCAGTGCGACTGCATTCCCGATACCAATCCGAATTGTCGCACAAATGAACAGTTTTCAGAGAATTGGTAATTATTGCGATATTGATTGGATTTCACCTTTACTGCATTGCAAGAGTGATGTGAAAGAAATTTCTGTCCCGTAAAAGTATTTTGCTCACAAAACTTGATTTCTTTGAAAATGACTTGAAGAATTCACTGGGACGTAACTATTCGGCGAACACGTTGGT
>BGPR01000053.1:1425230-1437738 GCA_013235015.1 Araneus ventricosus | reverse complement strand
AAGAAGCTATTAAGCGGATATAATAAAAGGCTTTTGATTAAATTTAATATCATAAACATCATAATTAAGTAGAATTCGGAATTGCTTTTCAGCTTTTCTTAATACTTTTATTTTGACATCTTAAATGGTGGCCGAAACGATCACATGATGAACGACTTCATTGTGACATTCAGTGCAAAGAAGTTCCACTGTATCGACCAAATAATTAATCAACTGATTTATGCCATTTTAATGCTTATTGTGTAATGGAGTCGGAGATGATTCTTGGAAGTCTTAACATTTTACTGATTAATTTTAGAATAATACACCTCATTGAGTTCTAATTTCCGTTTGACCTTCCGCTATTAAGCAGATCTGAATTCGAACTTCATCTGATTAAATCGAAAATGCTGTTGTATTAAATTCTAATAAATTTATTTCTAATTAGAAAATAATAACCCAGAGAAATGGCATGTGTGACTAAGAAGTAAATTGGATTCTAAGTAATACAAATTGCATTTTTTTTTTCCTTTTAGTACGTTTCGAAATTGCACTGAATACGTGAAAAGGGAGTCGCAATGACTTGGTGGGAGAATCGCGGTTCCGTAAACATTGATTTGCGAATTTGACTGTCGATTCCATTGAAGATCCGCCATGTACGTGGACATGTTGCACATTAAATCTGGTCGCAGGTCAAATGTCCTTAGTTCGATGCGATGTGAAACTATGCAGAGAAGGGTGTCACCCTCTCATCAGACATCAGAGGAAATACAACTCAAAATGACGCACGCTCACTCTAATTCCCCGCATAGCTTCAAAAGGGGAATTTAATCAAACAAATCAAATCGATCCGCCATTGAATCTGAAGAATCGTAGCATTTCTCTTGTTGATTTGTTTACGATAGGATTTCTGGTTATATTTTCCATTCATTTCCAATTCTTTTAAGAAAATTTAATAAAAAAATCATATTCTTTAATTTGGCGTTAGAAACGTAATTTTATAACCAACACCTTGACATATGAATTAATTTAACCTGCTAATTAGATGCCACTTTCGATGGACGAGTTTTCTGTTTTCTTTATTTAAATTAAAATGCGGTAAATACGTAATTCAGGTGTAATGCTAAGTCAATGTTATTTTCAAGGCGGAATTTCAGGTTTTTAACCTTCCAGCGGGCGCGCGTTTTCAAGGGATGCTTGCATTGCCCATCTTATTACATATCTAAATCGTTTTTTCATAAATTTAAGTGCAATTTTTATTTATAAAATCTTTTTTGCTATTGAGCTAATAAATACATATAACATAAATCACAGCTGTATTTATTTTTGTAAAACAGCACGATATATTTATGTAATACGATGCACAATATGTCGTAAAATTTGTGCAAGCGAGCCCGCTGGAAGGTTAATGTAATTAAACAAAACAGAAAAATCGTTCATTTGGGACATTCATTATTATTTCAATCCGTATAAGAAAGTAAAGGACACTTGAGATATTCAAGATATTTTTGTCTTTTAAATTCATTGACATAACTACAATTCATAATAATAATATTATAATAATAATAAACACAATAATTTGACATATAAGGGATTTAAATACTAAGAATTTTGTAAATCGATGCATGAGACAAACATATGGTACTATACGAAGGATTTAACCCTTTTTTTCTAGTAGTTGTATAATAAAATAACTTTGGGATTGAGATTCATTTCAGAAAAGAAATTCATTTAGCTTATTGGATGACATTAATTTTTTATTAATTAATTACCAAGTCAAGACGCTTCGTGATGGTTTGAGATAAGACATTGGCACATTTAGGTTTTTTTCATCTAAAAATTTGACTTACACTAAGGGGCCGTCCACAAATGATGTCACGCTTGGAGGGGGGTTCTTGAAATTGTGACAGTTTGTGACAAGGGGGAGGGAGTGGGTAACAAGAAGTGTGACATCACACATTTTGTTTAAAATAAAAACATTTAAAATCAGTAGATTAAATTTTGAAGTTATTTTGAAATTACCAGAATTTGGGGACATTTTTTTAATCGGGGCTAAAACAACTTTCATGTGATTTTTTTTTCTCACTTATATTCCTTTCTTTTCGAAAACTGCACTCAGGGTAGGTTCTGAGAATATGGTAGAAGCAGAAATTCTTCACCATTAGAAGGAAACCTCCCCCTGTCACACCCTTGAAATGTCCAACAAAAGATACGTCGTTGTACGCTTGTGTGTTCTTGGTGATAATAAAATATTTTAATATTTTCAGAATTTAATTCTCAGTTAATCAATTGATTTAATTAAATTTTGATTCCATACGAATTAAACTTTCATTCCATTCGCGCCACCTGGTAATGAATTTGAGAAAAAAATTGATTTCATAATTCCATGATATTTATAATAACGAATTATAAATTAAAGACAAAAAGGTAGGCAATAATTAAAATGAAGAAATACTAACTTTTTGTTGACTAATAAAATATGTTTTTAAAAATTTTTAAAATCGAACTTATTTTGAAGTAAGGAAAATAAACTGCAATTGTTTCTTAAACGTATACTTTTGGTACATTATTTATTTTTTAAATTTCATAATAAGTTTGAAACCTAAATATATTTAATTCCGATTATATAAATAAAGTAAGCACTATTCAAATAAGTAAGGTATATTTTAGAGTGAATAATGCGTGAAACAAGACAAGGTTATACACAGTCCAGTCACTTTAATGTGACCACCACCTATTTTCGACGTCAACGTGAAATAACCAATCACAGAAGGCAGGTGGCAGCACAGTGCAGTGCAGTGCAGTGGAGTGTATATAAAGGATGTCCTAGGGCATCGGAAAGCATTTCACTCGTTGGCGTAATGCAGAAACGTAGCGATTTATCCGACGTCCAAAAGGGCATGATTATTGGCTTTCGGGCCAAAGGTAGAAGCATTTCGGAAACGGCTAATTTTGTGAACTGTTCGCGTGCCGCCGAGGTAAAAGTATACCGTGCATGGCAATATGGCGCTATCCAAAATCAGCGGCGTGGCGCATGTGGTGCACCACGGGCTATAGATGACAGAGGCGAACGAAGGCTACGGAGATGCGTTCGGGCGAATAGACGTGCAACTGACCGCCCAGATGAACCAAGGGGCTACCAAATGTGTATCCTCAACAACGGTTCAGCGAACGTTGCTGCGCGTGGGCCTCCGCAGCAGACGCCTGGTTAATGCACCTATGCTGACTGCTGTTCATCGTCAGGACAATGCGAGGTGTCATACAGCTCGCAGTGTATGTGCGTGGTTCGAAGAGCACCAGGATGAGTTTACCGTACTCCCCTGGCCAGCAAACTCACCGGATTTAAACCCAATCGAGAATCTGTGGGACCACCTCGATCGGGTTGTTCGCGCTATGGATCCTCAACCGCGTAATCTAGCGCAGCTGGCCACGGCACTGGAGTCGGCATGGCTCAACATCCCAGTGAACACCTTCAGAAACCTAATTGACTCTCTTCCTGCACGTCTCGCAGCGGTCCGCTCTGCCAAAGGTGGTTATTCTGGCTTTTGACAGGTGGTCACATTAATGTGACTGGACTGTGTATTTTCACTGATTGCGTATGCTGCAACCTTGCTTTAAAATGCATAATAAAATGGTAATAAATAAATTAATGAAAGCATATACTATTAGTAACAGCATTTGTGATTCACTAAAGGGACCAAAGTGAAATTGCTTTTATTTTTAAGATATCTTAACTCTTTTTCCTTAACACCATAGATTTTAAATGGGGAAAATTTTAAGTGGGTTGTCCCTGCTCCTGGTGATTAATTTTTAGAACTTTTCTACTTAGTTAATTTTAGCTGATTATATTGTTTTTAGGTTATTCTTGGACTTTTTAAAAATTTTGTTGTCCTGGGTTTTGTTGAGCATTCACCCTTGGGGAATCCCAATTGTAACCTATGTTTCTGTCCTTCTTATTTTTAATTCCATAATTTTATTCATGTATTTTTATTGTTGTTTGACTCACGTGGACTTTTGTGGATTTTATTCTGGACTTGTGAGGGACAGAGGGGTCTGCTTTTAATGCCCCTTTTGTAAGATTTTTAGTGATGCCTTACAAAAATTTTTATTTTACTTACTTCTTTATTTTTACTTCTTTTTGATGGTGTATTGTATTGAGCTAGTACTTGTGTTTTACTCATTTGAATACACCCTGGGGGCTTCTCTTTTTGAATATTTTTAATGTTGGCTCCAGATCTGTTGATTAAAATCAAACAAAATTGAATTGATTTATGGTTCTCTTTAAGTTTGCTATCGATTGGTGGTGTATTTGGTTGTTGTTTTTTTTGTGTGTGCTTTGGTTTACTTAATTTACTTATGTTGTTGCCCCTTTTTTGCAGTCTTTGTAACGTTCTTTGCTGTGTTTCTGATGCTTTTTTGTTTGTCGCGTCATGTTGACTTTTTGTATTTCTTATGTATTTCCCCATCGGTCTGCTAAAGGCCTTACACCCTTTCGGGTAGGCTGGATCGGTGTGGCTTTTAAATTTTAAAAAAACTTGCTTTAAAGATTTAACTGTCTCTGCATTATTCTATAACTCTTCTTTTTAGGACTATCTTTTTTATCATTGGAGAGTATTATATTAAAATCCATGTAATTAAAAATTAGTTGTGATAATAGTAAGTTTTTTTACCTTATTCAAATCATATTTACTAAATTGAAACTTCTTGAATGGGTTTTTAATTGCACAGTGAATGCTTATTTTTACATTAAAATCTATTAGCATTTATTTGGATTGTATTGATTAGATATAAACCATAATACAGTCACAAAAAAAGCATTCGGACACTTTAACAAAAGAAATTGAAGTCGATTATTTCTGTTATTTTTTGGAATAACTATAACTTTTCGTAGTATCTTATAAAACGTACTATTAGACATAATTGCAGGAAAAAAGAGCTGAATAAATTAAATAATTACGCAACTTTTACACCTTTCATTACCAATATGGTGAGAACAAATGTCAAAAAAGTATTCGGACAGTGAGATAAATTGAAGTCTTTTGGCGATAAATCAAAAGAAATGAAATGCTTACTTGCTTTAAGGTACGGCAACCCTATGATTAATCAGTCCTAACAATGAAAATCGGAAAGTGTATTGTAACGTGAAACATGGGTCGAAAGAAACCCGAAATTAGAATTGAAATAAAAAAATTCATTCTAGATCACTATAAAAGTGAAAAATCTATTCGAAAAATAAGTGATATTTTAAAAATAAGTAAATTAACAGTATTTAGTTAATTTCGAAATACAGGAAAACTGGCTCTGTAGAAAATAAAGCACGGTCAGGACGGCCAGCAATTTTCACACCTCGTGAGCAGAGGTGGTTTGTTAAAAAAAAATCACTCTGAATCTGAAGAAAAGTGCTGTTAAATTAAAGCTTGAAGCTAAAAAACGTTTCGGGAAAATATCTCATCTTCAAACTGTAAGAAGCATATTGAGGAATCATGATTTTCATGCTCGGGTTGCTAGAAAGAAACTGTTTATTAGTAAAGTGAACCAGAAGGAGAGATTGAAATTTGCTAGAAGTTATTTTAAAAAACCAAAAGAGTTTTGGTAGTCTGTAATTTTCGTTGACGAAAGTAAATTTTATGTGGTTTTTTTTTTTCCCAAATGGAAAGCAAAAGGTATGGAGAAGACCTAACTGAGCTCAAACTAAGAAATCTTATGGCGGCGGCCAACTTGTCTGGGGTTGCATGAGTAGCTTTGGAACAGAAAACCTAGAATTAATTGACAGCAAAGTCAACAAATATGGTTACTTAGACATTCTTAAAAGAAATATAAGACAAAGTGCTCAAAAAATGGGAATTTTGGCCAATTTTAAACTCTGCCAAGACATCGATCCGAAGCATACGTAACATATTTGTTGACTATGGGCTCTCTATCATTGTCCTATGGTCGTTAAAACGCCAGCCCAAAGTCCCGACCGTAATCCTATAGAACATTTATGGGATAATATACAACAGCGTCTGCATTAAAGTAATATTACGAGCAAAAATATCCTGAAAGAAAAACTAATTGAAGCATGGAGAAATATTGATCCCAATATATGCAAGAAATTAGTCAATTCAATGCCAAGTAGATTGAAAGAAGTAATAAAAAACAAGGGTAGGCCAACAAAATACTAATATAGAGCTTTCAAGCAGTAAAAGTATTTTTTGTTAATTAATTTATAAGTATCTGAATACTTTTTTGAACTGCAAATCTGCTGTAAAAGTATTATAGCGTTAATTATACTTTAATTTTTAAGTTTAAGAAAACTATGTCAGTAGCATATGTATTTTTACACCTTGTAGGATTTAAAGACAAGATTCGTTTTGCAATATATAGTTTTAATATTTTTTATTTGATGAATAAAGTGTTATTCATCTTGGTGTCCGAATACTATTTTGTGTGACTGTATATTACTATATATATCCTACAAATTATTATTAATGCACGGATTCTTAAGTTGTTTTTTAATATAAATTTAACTGCACAACAGATAACCAAAAAAGTTTTAGAATCAAATGACTAAATTATTACCCGACACAAATTATTTTAATTACGAAACGGCAACAAAATAGGCTTATTTTTCTAACGTATAAAAATAAGGGCTGCATGAACCTTTTATTTTTCAGCAATTTACGAAGATGGAAATGAATGTGTTTGCTCGGTGTCATTTTAAAATAAATTTTTTGAGTTCTCCTGTTTGTATGTGTCAAAAGGTAGTGTATGTATTGAAATTTGATACCAGTCATCATTTTTCAGGTATCACGACGAAGAGCATGCCAACTTGCTTAATACTATGTGGTTGACGGCCATTACTTTTCTATCAGTCGGTTACGGCGACATAGTGCCCAACACTTACTGTGGCCGCGGCATCTCTGTCAGCACGGGGCTTATGGTAAGTATCCCTTAACAGTTTTCTTTATCATAATAAGGTAACCAACCGTCCTCCCTTTGTAAGTTCTGTCCTCCCTCGAAAAGTGTTTGATAAATTATGTTACAAATGTTTTTATTATGCATTTATCATATTATAGTGTATTCTGTATTATTATTACGATGAATAAAATATTTCTTTAATTTACGATATTTTTTATCGCCAATTTATTTGGATCCTTCTTTTCATTGGAAAAAAGTTGGCCACCTTACATAAGCAAATATAAAGTTTGGACAACAAAAATTTAAATGATGCAGTGAAAATATCGTCATTTAAAGTGGAAAAAGTCGTATATCAAAAATTCCCTTTGGTTAAAATCCACTAATCGGTACCCCTTCATATTGCGAATGGATGCCAAGTTCGCCAATGCATATTAATTATATTTTCCATTGCAGTTCAATGCCTCTTCCTTGCATTGTTTACCGTAGCAGCAATTTTGCTTTTTTGCATTGGCGACTTTTTATCTATTGGCGATATGAAGGGTTATCGACTAGTGACTTTCAACTAAATCGAATATTTGATATTTGACCTTTTGCACCTGAGTGACGATAGAACAAAATTACCTTTGATTGCATTCAATGTGTTATCTATTGACGAGGGAAGTGAAATGGCAATTAATAATTAGGTCCTAAGAATGATAATCGCTTTTATAAGTACATTCTTGAAGCCTGAGCAAAAATTACAAGGCCACGGTTTCACAAAAAATTCAGATATATGTTATTAATTTGCAATGAACCGCTCCCGAAAATTCGTGGTTTTTTAGTTTACGCTTTGCTATTTAGTTACCATCATAAAAAAATCCATAGATTTATATCATATATGCAAATATCCGGCCCTCAAAAAACCCTACGAAGTAAAAATATACATATCGTTCATGGGCTATAATATCGGAACAACCCGAAAAAGTTCTGAGATAAATGTGCTTAAAGATTTCGTTGGTTTTGAAATTCAGGAATCGCGCACTTCATTGATGGATTAAGGATTAAGCATGTTTAAAAGGCTTCATAGGAATTCTGTTATGCAGCAAAGAAGACGATTTTACAATGTTGTGAAAGGTCATAATTTGAAATTCGTATTTTTCGCGTTGTACCAGTACTGCAGCCCTTGAACGATATATTCTGGATACATGTTTATGACAAGTGCTATAAAAGTGTTTTGTAGGAGATTTGCCGCATGGTGCTAGAAAATGCTCCAACATCTGGGACTATTTTTCTATTCTTGAGTGCTCCAGAATGCATTCCATTGGAAGAACTTCGGACGCAAAAATTGCAAACTACGAATATCTGCTGATATAAAACTAATAATGTTCAAACTATTATTAACATAGATTAGAGTTTCTGTAACATATTACAGGGGTGCAAAAGTAAAATTCTGTATCATTTGGACGCGACAATTTTAAGACTGGTTGTTTTTCCTTTTTCATCAAATCGCTTTGGGTTATCTAGCATACTTGTATTCATTTCTGATATTAAAATCAAATAAAATTAATCTATTTGAATGTTGAATATCATTTTAAAATAATTGTTCTTAATATCAAGAACTAGAAACATGTGTTCTCAATTTAAATAATCAAATATATTGTATAAAGTAACACATATAATATATTGTATTGTATACTGCGAATTTGCAAAGTCTGTTTTGAAAAAGGGGAGGCTTAATAGTTTAAGCACTTATTTATATATTACAATTGGCTACAAATAAAATACAAAATTGTATATTATTTTCTGTAGTACAAGTAAAAGAAGCAAGTTTTGGGATAGTAACCGTTAATCACTTATGTGAATTTTTTTTTAAACTTTAATGCGACAAATTTCTCAGTGAATGCACATAGGTGTAGAATAAAATATTCCCTATTTTTAAAAAATAAATTTTATTATCAAATGGTAATGGTAATTATATTTATTACATGAGATAAATGTTTACTAGATAGTTCTGTATCAATATACAATCAATCTATGTGAGAAACATCTACAGGTTTCATTTAAATAAGATTGCATGTTTTTTCACTGTGAATGTATTGTTTTATTTTTCTATTCGTTTTCTAAATGTTTAACAAAAAGTTCCTTTATTCAAACTTTTGCCTCTTGGGGTTTTCTTTTATCCTGTTAACTTATTTTTATTGTATGCTGTTTTAAAAAATAGGTATTCACTTGCTAAAGTTAATGAAATTAAAGAACATATAAAATTTTTTGTCTAAATTATACCTGCTATATATTCGTAAATTTAGCTAAAAAGATATAATATTTCATCGCAAAATATTCAGTTTTCAAGTAAAATGTTTCCTCTTTCAAAGTAGATTTTAGCCATCACTAGTTTCATTACTTTCCCAATATACTTCCTAATTATTATCTCAACAGAATAATTCTTCTTGTGAAAATAATTTTCTGTGGCTTGTGTTGAATCAGTTTCTGAAAAATACTCCACTGCATGTTTTCGTATAACTTTTCAACTACTTCTTTCCATAAAGGTATGTTTAAAATTCAAAACAGAATTTGCTAATTATAATCAGATTTGAAAGTTATCTTTTAATATAAAATGATGAAATCTATCCATTCTTATAGGTAAGTTAGAATTTTTGGTTGTTATATATTTAAAATAGCTTGATTCAGGGTCATTCTGTAAGTTTTAATTTCCCAAAGGTGAGTTAAATAAATAATGCAAGAAGGTAAGTCAAAAATGTATAGTATAAATAACTCTATATAAAAAGCATATGGTTTATTTTATTTGATCGTTTTATCATATTGCCTTGTCCCTAATGAAAAAATATCATAGACCTTTCACTTCTTTGGTAGACTTCTTGGTTGTTGCAACTTTCTCATATACGAATTGTTTCCCAAGATAATGGTCAGTTATTTCTAAATCAAAACAATTAACAAAAGCTGAGAAAATATACATATGAGATGATTCTCATTCAGGCGCAGCTGCTCAATGTTTAACTTTTTGCTGAGTTGTCCGAGCAGTCAATCTTTAATCTAACTCAGTGAAAGGGTTAGACTTCACAACAGAAAATTAATAATCAAAGTATCTTTAGCTTGGGTTTAAGCTATGTAACTTTTAAGGCACAAACCCCATCAAATCGTTAATTGAATTCTTTTAATTAATTTTTTAATTCTTTTAATTGAATTCTTTATTGTGACGTTTACGTGCATTCGAAGTATGTTCGGACAGTCTTCTTTTAGTAAAAGGGTTAAAGTAAGCTAATACTGTCTTGGATTTCTTCATGCTTTGTCTTGGATATACAGAATTCTTATTTCACCTGTCTCATTTCATGAACCTCATATAATATGCTGACTAATCAATCTAGATAAGTTTCCCCACAAATTGTTGGCGTCAGTTCTGCTTCCTTGTTACTTTAGGTCTTAGTAGAAGTAAGACGTGTATTTTAACATCCATCTGAATGACTATGGCTGGATCGTGGAAGTATTTTTAAGAAATATAAATTAAATATGGAAAATCTTGATTGAGGAGAAAAACAGAAGTAAAACAAATTTGATTTGGATAATTCTAAATCAGATTATAAAATCTAATTATGGATTCTTTATATTACCTAATAATGTATTCTCCTTTCTTAAAAATCATTATCTTACATATATACGACGAATTTTACTCTAAGCATTAGGCTAACATTCAATGTTTCTTTTCTGTTCATTTCAATTTCCTGTATTTCCTTATATTCTCAATGCTTTTATTGTGGCTCTGCTATTCAAAATAATTCTTCGCTCCACTATTTCTAATTTTTCAAACTGTGCTTGAGATTGCTCCAAGAACACAAACTGTTTTCGGTATTTGTACAATTCATTAATAATCGTCATAGGAAAATATTAACTGTTTCTTTTTATTGATTTCACTTCTCACTCCACTAAGCTGTGGATAAGACTCTCTCGGGCAGTTACGTATTTCATTTGAATTTGAGAATCTAGTAATAAAACTTCAGTTTGAACTTCCGATGGTGTGAAAGGGCATTATCCTGTCCTGGTTGTTCCTTTGTTGTATTGTTACTTTTGATCATTGATTAAATGTAACCAAAAGGAGATGTTGCGTTTTTAAAAGTTATGGCATATTTTGAATTATGTGGCTTCACTATATTTGGACTTTCATCTCTTGTAGAATCTTGCAATAACAGTGTCGGTTGTTTTTCAAAAGATTTGACTTACGAACATAAAATAAATCGGTAGATATAAATCTGTCATAAAAATCGAACTTCGTAGGCTTCTAACTTTTACATCCAGAAATATTTATTTGCCGGACGACAGAGAGTACAAACAAGCATCAAAACAGAAAAAAAATCGCATCAAATTACAAAGCATCAGATCAAAACTGAATTACACTGTATGCAAAAAAGAAACAACAGAAACAAAATTTCTCAACAACCAAACAGAAGACAAAGGAAGTGACAAAAATGTTCGTGAAACAACATCAAATAGTAAAACAGGAAACAAAAGACAAATAAAAATTTAAACAAAAACTTAGGATATTAAACACATTAAAGAATGTGTGACAATTCAAAAGAAAACATTTAAAATTTTATAGTCCAAGAATAAATAAAAAACACACAAATGTTAAAGAAACAATGATATATTTTTTGACAACGTTTCATCAATCAGAAAGCTCACTGAAAACGCAACTGGAATCTAGAAATATTAGAGTATGCATTTAGGATGCAAAAAAGACACCAAAATTACTCATTCCTTTCGCTTTTTTTCCAAGTAAATAAAATCAAATAACACCACTGATTACCTCTATTCATCACTGAAGAATCCTCTACATGAGGTCTAACTTTCAACACACAAACGACATCCATTCAGTTGAATGATTGGTTCATTAGACTAGCGATTGAGTTCAAAAGAACATAACAAAAGTTAGAACTTGGTAATTTTCAGCCACAATCGTTTATCAAGGATAACACTTGAACAAATCCATCCTTCTCTAAACTACCGCGTGTGTGTAGATGTGATTTTCATTAGATATACATTTAATATACCCTAGACATTCAAAAACACAAAATCAGACTCAGTCATAGGGTTTTGCGTCGTTTCTTATGATTGTGCCGTGTTTTGTGAAGCGATAGCTTCTCTAAGGAAGCTAATTTTGCATTAGTGACAAACGGTTTAAAACTGAGGTTATACTCGTATGTCTGAAATATTTATTTTGATTTCATCCCTACTGTGTCATAAATAAATATGAAATTGTTTAATTTTCTGTTGGATATTGTTCTTAATCCGATTTGGTTTCTTTGTCGTATGGCAAGGAGAAAAAATTAGTTCTGGAAAAGACAGTAGGGAGAAATACGCTTCCTGTAAGACTTTTTTCAGAGAAACGGGTCTCCATTCATATTAGACTCAAAAGAAAGTCTACTTGCAGACAGAACTGTAGGAATTTTGTTGAAAGCCGCATGAGGTTTGTCAGTTTTCTAAATGGTGAGGGTTAAGAATGAATCCTAATATGCGATATTTTCCTCCGAAGTGACCAGAATTCCTCCTGCCATGCCTCAAATTTGCCTGGTGGAAAGAATAAGTGAAACTATATGTCATTGGCTTAAAGGTTTAAATGGAGCCTTCTTTATTTTTACTA